>BGPR01000165.1:992743-1114297 GCA_013235015.1 Araneus ventricosus | reverse complement strand
AAGTATGTCTTGAAAACGCGCGCCCGCTGGAGGGTTAAATAAAGCTTCCTGAAACGAGTAAAAAAATCATAGAAACATTCTTTTACGATGTTTCGATTGAATGTGTTCAGTCTTGCTTTATTTCCTCATGACTCGGCTACATTCTATTGCTATAGTATAAAGTGTTAGAGTAACAATTTGATTATGCAAATTTTATTCCTTATTCCGCATTGGTCATTTATATACCTGCACGTTGTCGGTCTTGATCAAGGCAAATGTGTACATATTTAAATACGCCGCTTATTTTCATGCGGTTTACGGCACTGTTGGCGCTCCATCCAATGAAATAATAGATCTAAATTGCACAAAAATATATTTAATTTAAATCATTAATAACATGGAAAGCAAACTGGCATTACTGAATAGACATTTTGTTTCAATTTTAAGATGACATTCCGCGGGACACCTTAAAACCGACTCCGTAGCCTAAAAAAGACTTGCCTCGAATTTCTTTTTCAAACAGCCATACCACATTTATAGAACTAAAATGAAAATTGAAATTCAGATGTCAAATTTACAAGTGTCAAATTTACTAGCCTCAAGCCCAACGTCTACCATGTAGAGAGTTGCCATTGGTGTAATTACATTACTGATCGTTTACATAGTGAATCATTTTAAAATAGACTGAACTTTCTTGATTCAGCGAATTGGACTTTGATTTATTGATAATGAGTGCACAAATTATAGCTTTCCAATTTATGAAAAAATAAACAAGTACACAAAAGGAAAGTAAATGAGAAAATTTTATTTAGAAGTTTTCTACACACACTTCAATATGGTTGATAAATGATCGTTAATGACAATACACACATTCTAAATTTGGTACAGATAAAAAAAATCAACGCAATGAATTTGATTTGTTTTTGCCTTTTTAATCAATAATGAATTTTCAAACATTTCAGTTGAGATTAACAATAACCAACATATCAAAGTAAGCACTTAAAAATTGACAACAAATGCATACGAAGTTTCACTGAATATAGCAGTTTCAAATATGTTCTTGTAATTCTCTTACTCATAGAAAGGACATTTTTGCTCAAGAATGAATAGATGAAACTTGGTATTAATTTGAAATTGTATCCAGTAACTTTAATCCTCCGACTTGCTTATCCCGCGATTTCCGCGGGTAGGAAGCAAGTCTTTGCTGCTGCATCCTGCGATTTTCACAAGTTAATGTTTTTATTTAGTAATGCAACCAAGTGTGTCGGCGTTACAGTAATATTAAAGAGTTGAATCATTATTTTAATAAAGCTTTTCATGTAAATAACAATTCGTTCGGTTCAACGTTAGTCGAACATTTTTTGCAAACGTTGTATCCAAATAGTTATTTAAAAAAGCAGTCAGAGGGTTAAATATATTTCTGCAGAGACCGATCATTGAGAATTCTACAAGCTTTATTAATAAAATTAAAAGTAAACGCCTTTTAAATATATATATAGAACAATGGGCTAAGCACTAATTGATCTTCAATTTTTTTTATTTTAATCACATTCAAATTCAATTCCTTATTTTTACAAAATTCCGTCTCGTATTTGAAACTGAATTCTAAAAAGGTTAAAATAAAGTCAATAAATAATCGTTGCCAAAGAAATTAAAAGAATAGACAAAATTAAATGAAATATATATAAAATAGTTTGTGTAAACTAAATATTACACGTGCAGCTACATTTCTCCCCCGTCCAGCAACAAAATAACGAGACAAGGAAAAGCAATGTCCACCAAAGAAAATTAAATGCTTTAAACAACAATATTTACAATTATATACAATCCAACTTCAATACAAAAATAAAAAAATCATGAATAAAATAAAATTTTCCATCAAACTTTAAATAGAACAGGCATTGTATCGTGCGACCATTGCATCCATTCTACAATTTTCTATGAATTGGTTAACAGTACTTCATTTATATAAAAGCTAATGACGAGAAAAGAAATTTTGCTAATACTCTTCATTTAATATTGTGAACATGTCACATTTTTTTAAGAACATGTTGATCAGGCATGGTGATCAACTGGTTTTTTTAGGGTATATCTGACTAGCTGTCCGGATCAGACAGTCAGTTGCTGGAAAACTAAGAAGGGCGAGGGTTCTTAAGAAAACCAGGACTTAAAATTCGGTAATTATCCCGAAAACTTAAAATATTTACATAAAAGTTAATGTCTTAAATGCAAAGTATTTTAATTTTTAGAGTAATTACAAGAAATTTGCAATTTGAACCTAAGCAAAAAATGAATTTGCGAATGGATGCAAGAAATGAACAATATATGAAACTGTTGGAAATTCAAATGAAATTGTTCAGTCACTGAATGAAACGCATCTCATTGGTTAATTTCATGACGTAGCCGAAGTTACGGCACTAGTCGAAGTTGATTGGTTGTTACAATCCATATATATTTTGTTCATTTTTGTTTTTAAAACAATCAGTCGAATGGATGGCTGTCAGTGAGTGTGTAAGCTGCAAGACAGCAGCATGTTTCTTTTTTTAAGTAAACTGGATTAAAGCTATCTTGTATTTTAAACTGCCTGGTATCTGCGTTACTCTGCAATTTACACTCACGACATGCCAACAGTGGTTATGGGCCGTGCGATCCCGTACTGATGATTGCCAGATGCAGTTTTAAGTACTGCTGTTTAATTAAACCGAAAGTATTGTGCCTGTTTGCTGTGAAGTCTATAAAGCAGATCGGAAGATGAATATGCCGACGGAGTCTTCGCCATTTGCATTCCCGAAGTTGGATGGTTCTAATTATACCTCATGGAAAGAAGGTCATGCTGATGGATCGTGGTTGTTGGAGCTTCATAATTGGGGAAGATAAGCAATGTCCTGAACAAGCTACTGAGAAAGAAAAATTCGAGTACGACTGGAGAAAGATGTTACACTACAATTTACCAAGGCATCGAAAGAAAATTTCTTCCGTTAATCCGACACACAGATGGTAAAGAAGCATGGAACATTTTAAAATCCAATTTCGAACCAACTTCCAAGGCCCGATTGACAGTTCTTATTGATGAATTTTTTGAGCTCAAGTTTAATCCAGAGGAAGAGACAATTGGAATTTTTTGCAAACGAGTCGATGAGAAGAAAACTCAAGTTAAAGAAGCGGGTTTTGAAATTCCTGAACTTTTAATCGCATTACAACTTATTAGAAGATTGCCAGCTGAGTATGTGATCATTTAGTTCAAACTCTCTACAGATTGAAGGATGAAGAATTTAACCATCGGGAAGTTAAAGAACGTGTAAACGAAGCTGGAAGAATTCAACTGAAGCAGAAGGATTTGAATCTAGATTATACAGAGAATGCATACACCGTTGGATCATTTCGTCTGCAGGAAACTCGCAAGAAATCTTTTGAACGCAGTGGAGCAGTGTTGGACCCTTCAAGAAACCCTGGTCAATACAGGAAAATCAGTTACCCTAAAGGAATGGGGTCGTTGTGACTTTTGTTCCCGCAAAGGACACGATGCATCTAAATGTTATAAGAAGCGGAATAAAGAAAAGAAACAAGCTTTCGCATCGGAAACTTCGTTTTGTGGAACTAATCAAGCTTTTGGAGTATCGACGGACTGGGATCAGTTCCTGTTAGATACCGCAGCTACTTCCCATTTTTGTTATGAACGTGACTGGTTCAAGAACTTTAAGGAACTAACGACGACAAAAGCCCTTCTTGCCGATAAGAAGTCGACTTGTGAAGTGAAAGGAATAGGTGAAGTCGACTTCATCGTTAAAGACATTAAAAGTAAGGTTAAAATCACTTTAAAAGATGTATTTTATACTCCAAACATGAGGAGGAATCCAATTTGTGGAGCAAGAATGGACATGGCAGGACTTAAAATAATTTGGTCAAATAATGTTATGCGTATATGTCATTCTAATAATGAATATTTCTTTTCGGCAAGATGTGCTTTATATAGTATCTGGTTATCCTTTATTAAACAGTGTAATGTATACTAGTGTAGATTTAAATTTAATCCATAAGAGATTATGCCATGTCAATATTCCTATTATTAAGGATATGTGCAAAAATAAATCGGTTAAAGGGTCGGAGAAAGTAAATATTAAAATAATGAATCTTGTATAGCTTGTAATGTTGGTAAAGCAACAAGAACGTCTCTGAAAAATAATTATATGTAAAGCGAGTAACGAAGTCTGTTTTGTACAATGTCCACATGGATTTATGGGGACCTACACCTGTTAATTCTTTGGGGGGGGGGGGAGTAAATATTTCTTGTCCATAATTGATGATTTTTCTAGAAAAATAGATGCATTTACTCTTAAAAGTAAAAGTGAAGTATTTAATTTTTAAAGAGTACTTATCTAGGGTACAACGCGAATTAGGAAGGGAACTTAAGTGTCAGGACCGACAAGGGAATGGAGTTTTGTCACAAAGACTTTGAGACATTTTTTTAAGAGATTTGGGTATTAGAATTGAGAGAACATCTTTCTATTCACCGGAATTAAATGGTATAGCTGAAAGATTCAATAGGTCAAGTATGGAAGCGGTCAGAACTATGCTGCAAGATAGTGGCTTACAACCAAGGTTTTGGGCGGAAGCACTTCATGCCTATTTTCATACTAAAAATCGGTGTAGTCAAATTAACAGAGGGAAAAACGCCGATGGAAATATGGTTGGGACATAAACCCTCTATTAGACATTGTCGTACATTTGGTTCACTAGCATATGTGTATGTACCAACAGTTAATAGAAATAAATTACAACCTAAAGCTGAAATTGGAATATTGGTAGGTTACGCTGTGAATAGAAGAGGATACAGGGTATGGTTACCTAAAGAAAGGAAAGTCGTAGAAAGTATTCACGTTAAAATTGATGAAACGAAGAATGGCGTGAAAACTTTGTTTGGTAAAGTTAAATAATATGACTATGCTATATATCAATTGGATCAAAATTTAAATAACGATAGTGATTGCAGGGCACAGGATGAAAAATCGAGTTCACCGAAAAAGCCCTCATCGTTAGATATTTCAATTTGGATAAGATTAGAAAAACCTAGGAAAAAAAGTAAAAGGATAGATGTTTATTATTATCCTCCTAGTAAAGAACGACTTGAATCCATAAATGATGTTAAAATTTATTGCGAGAGAAACAAATTAGAGTTTGACCCTAATCAGTTTAACTTTAAACCAACAACAACAAATACGCGTTTAGAAGGAAAAACGGAATGTGATAATGAAACTAGTTACGATTCCGTAGATGAAGCAAGCCTTGTAAATGATATTTTTCAACACGAGATATACATGACTGAAATCCCCAAAACATTTAAAGAAACTCAAATTTCTCCTGACAAAGAGAAATGGGACGAAGCTATGTCTGAGGAAATTAAATTAATGCAGAATAGAAAGGTTTGGGATCTGGTTGAACCAAAATCGAATATGAAAGTTTTAGGTTGTAGATGGGTATACAATATTAAACATGAGAAAAATAATGTAAAGAAATATAAATCGAGATTGGTAGCACAAGGGTTTAAGCAAAGACCGGGTGTTGATTTTACTGATGTATTTGCACCATTTGTGAATTTTGATATAATTAAATTTTTATTCGTTTTGTTAGTATGTATTTTAGGGTGGAATCATGCTCAGATAGATGTAAAGGGAGCATATTTGGAAACCTGGATATTCCCATTTACATGCAGCAACCCGAAGGATTTGCAGTAAAAGGATGTTAACATTATGTTTGCAGGTTGCATAAGAATATATATGGTCTTCACCAGAGTGGTAGACAATGGAATATTGAATTAAATGAAATTTTATTTGGACTTGGATTTCATCAAAATGAGTTGTGTAATGGTCTATCTACTAAAAGTAATTGTATTTTATTGGTATATGTAGATGATATTGTTTTCAGCAAATCTCAAAGTGATCTTGAAGATTCAATTCTTAATATAAAAATTAAATTGGAAATAACAGAGTTGGGAGCAGTTAGATACCTACTTGGTGTAAATTTTGAGCGAATCGGGGATTCTGTGTATTTGCATCAGAATACATATATAAATAAACTTAAGACTAGATTCAAAAATTTACCAAGAAGGCGAATTGCGTAACCTTTGAAAGTAGGTTGTATTTTACCCGATAGAGTAAAAGAAAATGAGATAAGAGAAACGGAACTTACGAGACAGATTCCCTTTAAGACATTAATTGTATGCCTATCTTATTGCGAATAGGTCCAGGCCAGATATTGCATTTGCTGTAAACACAATGTCACAATTTTGTAATGGATATACGTATCATTGGACTATTGTTGATATTTTAAATTATGTGTTTAATACAATGTATTATAAAATAAATCTTTCCGATACTCATAATACTAGGTTAACTATGTATTCAGATTCTAGCTGAGGATGCAAGTTAAATGATAGACATTCTACAAGTGGATATATTATGTTATTTGGAAATGTACCAATAAAATGGAAATCTCAGAAGCAAAAATGTATTGCTTTAAGCTCAATGGAAGCTGAATTTATAGCATTAACAGAAAGTGTAAAATGTATTATTTGGTATTCTAAAATTTTAAAAGAACTTAATTGATTTCAGAATGCCGGAATTTTATTGTGACAACCAAGCAGCTATCCATTTTTTCAAAAAAATTTAGAATAGTAAAACTAAACATTCACATTAAATATAAATTTGTTCGAAAATTATATGATAAAGAATTTGAACTAAATTATCTAAATTCAAAGAAAAATTTGGCCGATTTCTTAACAAAACCTCTTGTAAAAGAAAAATTTCTTTCAGTAATAAAGGCTATATTTCAAAAGGATTCAGTGACTGATGGGGCCGATTGTTGGAAATTCAAATGAAATTGTTCAGTCACTGAATGAAAAGCATCTCATTTGTTTATTTCATGACGTAGCCGAAGTTACGACACTAGTCGAAGTTGATTGGTTGTTACAATCCATATATATTTTGTTCATTTGTGTTTTTAAAACAATCAGTCGAATGGATGGCTGTCAGTGAGTGTGTAAGCTGCAAGACAGCAGCATGTTTCTTTTTTAAGATTTGATTTGATATGACTTTCCCTGGCACAAGATCCTCGAATGGGATAAGCTGCGCCGAAAACCAAGAATCTGTACAGAAAATAAGTGCTCTTTAAGAAAACTAGATTAAAGCCATTTTGCATTTTAAACTGCCTGGTATTTGCGTTACTCTGCAATTTACACTCACGACATGCCAACAGAAACCTCATTTGGCAAAGATATATGCATTAAAAAGTCAGAAATTGTTCGAGTTGGGAAATCGCATTAAAGCTAAAATAACATCTTGCTTATTAATATTTGATTTACCAGCTAAAAAATATTGATAGTGCTTCTTGAAAGTGCACAAAAATGTATACCTTAAAATTTGTATTAACATGCTATATATTATAACAATAAAATTGAAATATTCACAAAGTTGAATATCAGACGATTGCCAATCAAGTTTTAATTAGTAGGAAACATCAGGTTTAACGGGGCCGTCTTATCCAATGGGTTATAGCCCAGTCGCGCCATTGATCCAGATGAACCTAAAAATTTACTTTTAATTTTGAACTGAACAATTTGCTTAAATGCAATTTATATACGTTTAAAAGTAAAAATACGAGAAAAGGAGACTTTTCTTACTCAAATTTTGTTTATTATTAGATATGCATTTTCGTTGCGCCATATGCGCTTTGTTGCGGTTCTGATGGGGGGACCAATTTACTCTAGACCAGGGCGCTCTAATTAGTTAAAACGGCTTCGAGGTATAGATGCATAAAAGCAAACGAATTCCGATTGATTCTCCTGAACTCTGAATTTTTTAACAAGCGATTGAATATATAACTTATTTGTATCAAAGTTTCTCAACAAGATTTATCAGTAAAATATGTCCAGTGATAATATTACATTGATTCTATACCAGATTTTCTGGTTTACATTTATGCAGAACTCCACTTGGGGCACCATGAGGACGTGGATGAAAAGCCCCCGGATAAGAAAGCGGGTCCTCAGTCAGTTTTTTCATTTGTTGTTCGTGATTTGACGTCGGTTGAATACTTTGTCTCCTTCAAATAAAGAGGAATCGCACAATTGCATTGAATTTTTCTGCATGTTACGATACGGTATAATTCAGAATCTCATTGGTTTGAAGCTAGAAGTTTAAGTATGCGATTAGAGAAGCCACAGCATCTTATATAACCAAGTTTTTTCTGTACAATATTTGAATATTAAATGATTAGGCAAGTTCTTTATTATCCGTATATAAATTTATGTACTCTTCTTTCATGGTGAGTTAGTATGTATCCAGCATTATTGCCCGTGCATCGTTTAGTTACCAGCACCACTTTACTTGGTCCTTTGATTATAAATTGGCCTCCTTTTAATATACTTAAACCATAATTCGTTTTGAAGGGAAATACTTTAAATTTCCTGCTTTCAGATTGTGTTAGTTTATCGAACTGTGGCCACTTATTGTAGAATCAACTAGCCTATTTCCAGTTTGGATTCCGTTTGAAACTTCTGCAAAGCCAAAAGTTTCCACCTACGCAAAAATGCGACTTTCGATATTGAAAATTTCTTAAAACCGGAAATATATTAGAGGCAGAATTAAGACATCCCGACTATTTATAACAATGCACAAAATTATCCTAACAATTTTGGCGGGATTATCCAACTTGTAACCTTCCCGAGGGAACATTAGAAAATAAAATAATCGGATTTTCCTCCTTCTTGGAACTTAATACACTAGTAGCTCGAAAACATTATGGAATTATTCTACCTTTTAACTCCAGTGATTCTTTTGGAGAGCTGGATCATTTTGTTCAATTTCCGAGAAATATCTCGAAACCACCCATTCAAGTGCTTAATTGTTTTAGTACGTGGCTGCCGTATTCAGCTATTAAGATGGCATTTTACGTTATTTTGAATTGCTAGAGTTCAATGATCTTCGATTGTGCCACTGAACAGTTTCTGGACGACAAAGCACAAAATTATGTGGTCTTCCTTGACAAAAGTGAAGAGGAGAGCTTGAAGAAAGCTCATAAATTGACGAGATGTTCGTAATGCCGTGGATACTGCTTTCTTTTTATCAGAAAATATTGGATATTGAGGTGAAATAAATCTAATTTCTTGATGGTGTCTGCATGCTGGAGAAGACTTATACATCCCATTACTTGAAGAGTGATGGATGAGGTGCACAGATATAGACTCCTTCCTTGCTTTGCAAAGCATTTCTCCAAAAGAATATGGAGCTGAAAAGAAAAAGACTAATTTAGAGTGGAATAAATGTGCAGGATCGAAGTTATGGACAAAGATATCAGAAAAAATTTATTGAAAACAAATGTAACAATTCGTTCATATTATGCAAAAATTATCCGACTAGGTTCGGAGAAAGTTTTTAAAAAGCATGTACAAAATAGACTTACTGAGCTAAATAACAAAGATAGGCTTAAATAGTCAATTGGAAATAAAAATTCGTATATCAGTAGTTTTTGAAAATAATTTTTTCTGCAAGAATCTTAATAAAAATTTCAGTGTCAAGAAAAACAGAATTGAAAAAATACGAGACATTTAATTTAAACTTCGCATGCGTACTTCTAAAACTATCTAGAATGGAATAGACTTCAAGATAAATTTTATTTTAATAAATATTTTATGAACATCCAAAGTTGACGTCATTGCTTTTTCGCCAAGTTTATCCTATGTTTTGAACTGAAAATGACTAAAACATGACTAAATAAAGCCATCATAAATCTGCGGTACTATTACACCCTCAAAGGTTTTCGACTCGTGTGTACGAAATTTTAATAAGTTGTTTGGGAGATATCACGTTTTTCGTGGACCAATTTTAGTGAAATTCATTTTTTAGAAAACGCATTTAAGAAATATAACGCATTAGTTAAATAGAGGAATAAAAGATTCAAGGAATAAGAATAAAATCAAAGACTATTTTAGAATCTTAAAAGTTTTGGCTCTACTTTTAGATCATAAAAAGTTTGAATTTTTCTTCGAAAATCGCTTTTTCAACCTAGTCTGATACCTTAACACATGTTTGGTTTGCTATGTGCAAACTCCTGAATAAATATTGGGAAATTAGACAAGTAATGTCTTGCCTGAATTATTGATCGGATGCGAGATTTTTTTTTTGAATTACTCAAATTTGTCTGTTTATCAAAAGAACTTACAAAACGATTTAATTTTCATTACATTATGAGTTATGCCAGCGGTTCCCAGCCTATGGGCCTCGGAAAGCGTCTTCATTGCCACGGAGCTCTAGTCAAGAGACAAAGTGAGGGGAGCTTCAAGAGTTCACTCGTTTTTCGCTTTATAAAACTATACATTAATATTTTTACATTAAGCTTTACTAATTACTTATATATATATCATTCTAAATAGACAGTGTAAACACTCATTTTCAATAAGCAGGTCGTAGTAGATTTAATTTCTATTTATTCACTGAAGATGAAAAAGCAGTTTGATTTAACCCCTTAAGTCTCGCACCCGTCATATTGACGTGCATCGAATTCTCATTTTAGGCTTTTAAACTAAAATTGAATCATTAATTAGCTTTATCATTTGAAACAAAAATTACGTAGAATCCATAGGCATCGAGTATTTTATGCCTTCTTAGATGAATGAAAACGACAGCCCTTTCCAAAACAGGGTCTTGCAAGATCTTAGATAAAAAATGCGATCCTTAAGGGGTTAAGGAAATAACATACTTCAAATAACTTATTCCAGGTGTAATAGAGAATTGTAAATATTCGGAGGATAATTCATGTTGATCGAAGCCGTGCCCGTTGTTCGGAAAGTGCGCTCAAAGGCAACACGTATTTCAAAGTGAATTACATTGTTACAAAAAAGAAAGATGGCTGCCGCCGAACCTTTTATACTACTGAGAAACTGAAAATTCCCCGAACATTTCGGCCAATCGAATCCGGATCTCAGCGAGTTGCAGTAACAGTTATTCTTATACTAGAGCTAAAGTTCAAATAACTTTATGAATTAAAAATTAAGAACAGTTTTTATAAAATAGAAAAATGCGAAGTCATTACATATATGCGTGTTTAGTTGCATATTTAGTTAGTGGGTCGCAAAATATTTTTTACCCAGCAGATTGTCCTCACAATCAAAAGGGTTGGGAACTGCCAAGTTATGCTCATAACCAGACACCATCAGCAAATTTCTGCTCCACTTGCATCGCTTGTCAACACAGTTCACGATTCTGGTCATTGCTTTTGGATGGTATATGCGGGATAAACAATCCGGAATTTAATGTACATCTGGTTAAAAGATTATAAAATTCTCTCCCTGCGAAGTCTAGAAACGTTCGTTTTTAAATTTTCATTCAGTTGCAGGATTCACCCGATTTCGTCTTTCCAGAGATCAAATGCGTCAGAATGAGTAAATTTAGTTGCCAATATTTCACGTTTAACGTAAAATTATTCCCATTTATAGATTCTGGTACTTCTGGCTTGTTTGAAAGTAATTTTATCGTACAGATAATACGTTGTTCAACGTTTCGTAAAATTTGATGTTCGATTTCAGACTTTTGGGCAACAAAGGCACCAAAACTTTTCCGACTTGTCTCTGAAATTTGACCATTCACTCGACTGTTTAAAGCGGGAAATCCATTCACATTTCAACTCGCATTGTAATTAAAGACAAAACTTTCGGAAAGCGTAGAATCAGTCTAGTTTTATTCTAAAATGAGCATTAATTTCTTAAAATTTGTTAAAACGGGATTCACAAAATTGGCATTTTACTACCGTTATGCAATAGTTAAATATGGTATCGAGTTATTTGTGAATTCAATGCTATTGAAAGCAATACCACAAGCTGCCTATGCCTCGTCCCGGTATTTAATACTCGGAAAGATTTACAGTTATATCGTCGCTTAAACAAGCAACACCACCCATTTCAATTTTTTGAGATTTCAAAGAGGAAGAAAAAAATTTAATTTTTCGCACCCCAATGACGAATATCTGATTTTTTTACATCTGTTAGGGCCATGCGGTCTCGTGTTCGTATTAAATGTTAAAAAATTCAGAAATATTCATTATCGGTAGTGAAAATTCAGTTTATTTCTTCCCGTTTGAAATAAAATAGATATGTTGTGTTGCTTTTTAAGCGACGATATAGTACATTATCAGCCACTAGTATAAAATTATGTTTAATCCATATTTATCGCTTATAAACCTTTGCAAGATAAAAATTCTCATGATGGGATCGGTTATGGCGATATCTACTTCAACTATCCGAGAACAAATTAATGTCAAGCACCATCTTAAACTTCGTTGTCATCATGTTTCATGCCATTCATGTCCCACTGAATGCATTTATAAATCAGTTTCTCGAACAATATACATTTTTATATTCTTTGATGTAACTAAATTTCGCCGGCTGCCCATGTTCACGGCACCATTAGCCAGTAGCGGCAACTGGGTGGCAAAACATTTATAGACACCATAAAGAACCAGGCATTTTAGGGGATAGACAAAATTTAAAGATTTAAATTACAAAATTAGCTCGTTTTCTTCAACATTGATTGTGTAGTTCCCAATTTTAAATAGCTAAAATTAAATAAATTTTCCCGCAGAAAATGAGAGCGGGAGACTGCCCGCTCGTTCGACCCCGAGTCGCCGCTCTTGCCATTAGCTGAAAATGTGTTCAAGTATAGGAGGATCCACAAAATCGTAGGATATATTAAGTGGAATGTTACATGGGGTAGGTTAATCAAGAATTTGACGAAACTTGAAAATATTTTTCAATAGTTCATTGAATAATGCAAGTTGCGGTTATGGGAATTTTCAGGGATCCCGTCAAGAAGAATTTTGTTTACTTCCGGGCTTGTTTTACATTATATTCGTGACGGACTGAAAGCGACTTAAATTTAGCGACAGTTTTCGGTTTGGTTTGTTTGAGGGTTTTTGGCGCAAGGGCCAGTATTTGGCCATGCTACGCCAAACAAGGTAGTAATATGTAAAAGGGTAGTAAGCGGATATAAAAACAATCAATAAAAGACAAATGCAGAAGAAATTAAACTTTCACATGCGACCGTTTTCGGAGAAATTTAAGAATTCTAAAGACTCCAATTATTTGGAAAAAAATGTTGCGCAATCTTGCAAAATTTCAGTCCGGAATAAATTTTATATTGTACTACATCTTAAATGTAGTATAATATTGATAATAAATTCAGCGTAAAGTTTAATTTTATTGAAAACATTCTTTTGAAATGCAAGATAATTTGCAGTTTTTAGTCCCTTGCAATTTTGCTAAAATATACAGGATTTCACTCAACCCCTAAATATTATTTAATATGAACTACTACTCATGCGCCAAGAATGTACAATACTAGGTACCAACTAAATACTCAAGAAATTTAAGTTTTAGGAATTCTATTTAAAATTTATGCACTTTAAGAATAAAAAACATTCAGTCCACCGAAATTGTTAAAATCTTTATTCTGAAAGAAGATCAGATATATTACAAAACATCTCTACATCGGCAAAATACTTTTCGGAAATTGCATGCAAGATTTTACGGAAGACGCGATCTTAAGTCAAGGAAATTAAAAAAATTCAATACTTTTATGAATCTTGAAAAAGTCTCGGGAAGCTCCTTTAACAATATACTATGATCCCCATGTCAGACTATTTAGTTCACTTTCAATTTATCGGTTGAAATCTATAAGTTGGAACTCCATCTTAAGCGTATTAAGACGAGGCACCCATGAGAAATTTGGATCAAAAGTCAAGCCTAAATATTTTAATTCTTTTGCATACCGAATCCTTTAGAATAAAAGCTTTATTGTTGGTATGTGCGTAATATAATTTACGTGCTTAAACATAGTAAATTTGGATTTTTCATGGCTGAAAAGAAAAATTAGTTGGAAAGATGCCACATACGTCGAGATTTTCCTAAAAGCGAATACATCTGTTTAAATTCCGAAAGGCAATTGTAGCAGAAATAACCAGCGGAAGTGGTCTCCCCGAAAATTTCTCGCATACCACCAGTAATGTGGGTTGGGTAAACACCCAGTGGGTAGGTAAATATTTTTTGGGTATTTACCCAAGGTCTGGTTATTTTGAGGAAAAAATAATGAATCGTGATTTACTATGAAACATAAAAATGTATGAATTCCCAAAAACTTAATATTTTGCAAAAAAAGTTGGCGCATGTTCGCGATTTTTACGCACGCCGAGGTACCACGACTTTAACGTTTGAGTACGAAATCATGTTATAGATATCGCACAAAATGTCACCATACCTCCGATTAATCACTGGCGTCCATCTGGAGAATGAAGTTTCGTTTTAGGGTCTTGCCGTAATTTCCGAAGCGCATGTTTGTCGTTCGCTACAATTTCCGTCGTAGGCCGCCAAGGTCAAAAGCCCAGCATGCTAACTTGAGTAAAATAAGCGAAACGCTCGCCAACAGACAGTCGCAATGTGCATTTTGAACTAAATATACAATTTGAGCACCCTTTTATTTAACGGATTGAAACGAAAATTGCACACAAATCAACAATTACGGTTAGAAGGCCATATACCAAATTTTATTTATAGAAGTCATCTTGAAGAGCGTGTTCACAAGTTTGCGATTATACGAACCGACAGTCAACCCTTTGACGGATTTAGCCCAAAATTTTATACGAACCTACATTATCGATAAAACTGAACTAAATTTTATCCATCTAGCTATTCAAGGTTGAGCTATAGTGTTCACATGAAAGTGGACAGACTTCTCGCTGACGGATTTTGTCCAAAATTTGATAGAAACCTTCAAATGATGCGTCAAGATCACATACCAAATTTTATCCCCGTAGCTCTAACAGTTTGAGTTATCGTGTTCACAGACACACATACAGACAATTCCAAAATTGATATTTTCGGACTCTTGGAGTCTAAAACGTGGAGACTCGCCAAAATCTCGAATTCGAATTTTTTGATGATTACAATACTTTCTCTTTGTATACTTCGTATACGAGAAAGTAAAAATGATGGCGCAACACGTCGACTTGATCGTTCGTGGAAGTTCACCTTCAGATTGCAACGCGTCGAGTGGAGTTCTATTGCTCAGGACTCGATTTTAAGGGAAAGGTGTTCCGCACATCTTTCCAACGCAATTGGTTAACACGCGCGAACTTAGAAATGTACATCTGTAGACACTAGGAGGGTTGAGAGTTAGAAATGAATATCATGAACTCGATCCACTTTAAGAAAACAAACATCAAAGTTGATTTGCTGCTTTCAAAACATTTGGGAACTTACAATTGTTCTTGCTACCTGGTGGATACAAACTGAACAATGGACTTGAATCATTACTACACAGAAAATATAACATTTCCACACTACCCTGGCAGTACTGGTGCTTAAATGGAGAAAACATGGACTTGGTCCACTTGAACGCCGATTCCTCCATTTATAATTGAGAATAGCCACCTCCGAGATGTTAGCACCTGGACCTCGGTAAAGGTATTTGTACAATTGTTCAAATTTCTATTAAGCGCAGCTGATAAATTAGATCCATGCCATAAGCTTTATTATAATGACTTCAAATATTGCGCCCGAATGAAGGTTACACCGCTTCGTCTCCCCAGTGTAGCTGCTCTGGCATTTTCAAGTGGCGCTGAACTACGTACAATGAAAATAAAGCGGCGTTTAATTGCTTACCTTTCATTCGTCAACAATAAGATCTAGGTAAATACACGCCACATTGCCCAACATTAATCCACATGGGAAGATCAAGCTATTTGCATGCACTATTTTTCACATTTGAAGTCATTAAACTGGTACACTTAAAAAACAATGCTGCAATTAGGAAAGGACGACACGTTGAAAGTCTAATGATGCACTGCAAATTTTTACTGGTAGGTTTCTTCAGCAGGATTCACGGTTTTATTTTATTTTTATTTTTTTTTTGCTGTAAAACGTTGGGTTTCTTTTAGATGTTGTCATCTGGGCTTCAGATCATTTGAACATGCTCCACGTATTTTTGGGAAAGGTGGACCGATGTTTGTAAAGTGAAACACTGCCGTACGCTGCGACAGAAGTCTGAAGTAGGAAATGCCATTTTTCACTTTTCGCTGGCATCAACCAATCCAGGCAGTCATTTTATGTTCATTCTGTTTGGTTTCTTTGTTCTTTCAAAACTTTATTAACTTTTATTTTTATTTATGCTCGTAAAGATATTGTATTCTTATGTTCCTTTTACTATTCTGGAAAGAGTTTTCGAAATTTCTTTGAAAATTTTTTTATTTTCTCATTTACTATTTCTTTGAATTATACGCTACTTTTGTTGTGTTAAATTTTTAAAATTCAAAATTGTTAAAACATCCAAGTTCGTATTGGGTTCTTTTAATATTGTCCGTTTTCTAAATTATGTTATTCAAATTCTAAGTTTGTATTTTTTGAGGGGGTCTTTCAATAAAGTTTCACGCATACCCATTCAATTTGCAGGGAGTCGTTGTGGGTCCAAGTTCGGGGGTATGCGTGGTGATAAAGTCCAGAAAGAGTTTGAAATAAAATAACCGCCTGCAGTGACAGAAGGATTATTCTAGCAAAATGCAGCATTTTAATTCTCGGAACAAAGAAGTAAAATAAAGAATAAAACATTAAACTTGGGTTAATCATACAAATTTTAAAGTTTTATCACCAAGTTGGTGTACAGTAAATTGCAGTAAATGAAGCGTTTATGTTGTTATCGAGGCTGAGGTTTTCGGCTATTATTAAAATCCCTGAAGCAGAGCTACAGAAGACTCAATAATAAAAAAAATTTTAAAAACACGCTTTAATTAGTGTATTTTTCAAAAGTCTGAGGGTCAAATCGAAAATATAAATGAGAAGTTTCCGATAATCATTGTTACTTAATTTCTTTATCGTATTGTTTTCACCGCCAAACTTGATAAAAACAATTTTCGGTTCACTAATAATAGTGTTTATAAAATGCGTTACTTTCTACATTTTAGTCTTTAATTTATAATATCTACTTAAAATTAATTGAATAACCGATAAATAAATTTTGAAAATATTAAAATATTGCATTGTCATCAAGAACCGCACAAAATTTTAGAACATCAGGTAGAGAGTGAAAATTCTAGTTCAAAATAACATCTTCACAAACATTAAACAATCAAGTAAAATAAAAGCATGTAATAAACGAATTTAACATGTTAATCTGCACTTAAATACGATTCACACAGGGATAAAATCCGATTAGATAGTGGGCATGAATTCGTATGACTCCTACTGTAGTCGAGATAGAGAAGGAGTCATCTAATTAGATAGTTCGAATTTCAGACGCAAGTCGTTGCGACTAACGCGTGAAATTTTAGATTATAAAATGGTATGTTACCGATTCTGAATGAACCATTTTTGACACCTCTTACAGGTTAGATGCCAATTTGAAAGGAATTCAGTTGCTATTTTTACTAGTCAAGTTCTTTGGCAAGAAAACTAGTCATTAACAGAATGTTTTTAACTTTCTTTCCATGTCAAATTCTCGTTTCCCAAAAGATAGCTTGTATTGAATGGTCGCTAAAACTTAAAACTTGGATTTAGTTTAGATATATTAACATCCCTTATTGAAGCAACACGAGAGCTATTTTGGGACGGACCTCGTCATTTTGAACCGCTGTTGGATGATGAGGACGACACTCGAGCTGGCACCCCCTCTCCAAACTTCCGCCCCACACCAGCGGGAGGACGTTTGGCCCCCTACGTATGATTTAATGTTCAACAGGCGCACTTGCACCGCTTCAGTGGAAGCGAATTTCGAACCCGGATCCCTCCGCCCCTGAAGCCGAGACCTTACCACTAGGCCGCAGAGGCCTTAAATATACTTTTTTTGGGGTATATTCTCATATACCCTACCAAATTTTTAGGAAAATCACCGTGTTGCAGAATTTCGTCCAAGAACGATGGGAAAAAATTGGGTTAAACCAAGAGTAAATTTTGTAGATTTCTACAGGTTATTCATGAAATTTAACTATTTTCTCTACTAACTAATTAGATTAATCAATGCAACAAGATCCTAAAAAAGTTTTCGACTAAGGATCCATAGGACAAGATTTATGGATTCCATTCAATTCTTATATAGAATAATTATGTCTATTAAGGATGTCACTATAAAAGGCAAGTTAAAAATTAATTTTGGTGCACATATGACGCACAAGAACGACAGATAAAAGGGTTAATATAGCATGTAAAAGGGAATTGTATCAAAATATTACACGAGAATTTCTAAATAGTAGTTAATCCTACACATTACCAATATTCTTAAAGCAGCACCAATAAAATTGGATAGGAAATATAGGAAAATTCCAGGCAAAAATTTTAAATTAAGTTTAGAAACTTAGTTTCCTTCAAGAAAATAAAATCAAAACTAGACAAGTAATCTTAGCAGCAGCAGCAAAGTACAAAGGATTTTTTCAACCTCCTGCATATCGCAATATAATGATTAGTTATAATAGCATACTATCGACTCGATTTTTTTCAGGTAAGGTTACGCCATAAGTTCTACGCAAGAATAACCAGTCAAACTTGACGCAACAGAATTTTATGTGAAGAAATGCATTCAATTTTCAACACGCGAATTTCTTTGAAATAATTTTTTTGTCAAGCGTCATGCACTCGAGGGCTTATTTAGACAAAGTTTCAATGTCCGAAACTACTTGTAAAAATTCAAGAGAAATACTGAATACACTTTGTCATTTAAACTTCGACAGATAAGGAATCCAAAAGACACTATATAGATAGACATCATGAAAGGAAAATCGCTTACCTGTTCAAACTTCGCAACTTAATATTGTCTTTTAAACGTATACAAGACGCCAAAGCCGTTCTTAAGGGAGAATCCTTTCAAATTTTCTTCAAGCACATTTGATGTACTACCGAGAATTTACCTGCTGCGGTTTTTATGGCACGGCAGCAATATTAGGCTATACTGCGCCAGACCTTGGCAAATAAAAACATCCAAAATTTCAACAGAGAGAAGAAAAGGAAAGCTCCAGAAATCTTAATGTTTTTTCTATAGCATGAATGCTTCAAGCAGTCCTCTTTTAACCCTTTGTGGACAGGTGCGGCGTATAGAGTGCCCAATAGATATATACTGATAAGTCAGATAAACACTAACGAGGATGGAAAGCTCGCCAACTCTCTAACCTCATATTAACATTCCTCCTATTTGTTCTCATAGACCTTGAACCAGTCAGATTCAGTTTGATCTCGTATGCAAGTATGAAATGCTCTCCATAAGCCAACCGGACAGATCAAAAAGGAAAAAAAAGCCAAAATTCATACTTTTATAGTAGATGAATGAATATACAGGCTGCTATATTTTCATTCCGAAACTTCTCCCGAGCGGCCTGTTTTAAAGGTCAAGAACTCTAGGACAATATGAATGTAATTTCAGTTTCCTTTCTGTTAAACTCTTTGAAGAGCGAATCATAGAAAAATGCTTAGATCTACGGCCTTATTCACCATCCAAGGTAAAACCATGATCAGCGGTTAAAAGGGAATTTACACGAACAAGCGAATGCTGACCGAAATGATCGGCTGGATGTATACCCTAAACTGGCGAGTTGGCGAGAAACTCGTTTGGTTCGAAGACTGAGGTTAATTTCAGAAATCGCCAACAACAGAGAAATTGAGATACCATGCCAAAATAGCAACCCGCTAGGGTATACATTTGGCGATGCATTTCGGTCAGCTTTCGCATTATTATAGCAGAGCCATCATTTAACCGCTGATTATGGTTTAACCATGGATGGTGAATAAGGCCATTAAAGTGACAAATAAAAATTCTGTTATGAAACCATCTTTTTTTTCTTTTTCAGATTAACACGTTAATCAAATACGTTTCACACTGCGATCAAATACAATTTATAGCCACTATGTAATCAGATGACCCCTTCTCTACTGTAATTAAGAGATAGTAGAGAAGGAGTAATTTAATTAAATTGATGGTTCGAATTTCATGCGTGAGTCGTGTCGAAAAACGTGTTAATTTACCAATTTGTTAATTAGATAATTTTTTGAGATCTTTGGTTTCCTTCTTCAAACATTGTTTTTAAATAATGCCGGTCGTCTAGGAGCCCTTTGTGGTGCTGTGGCCACTTTCCAACTAAAAGTTCTCAGGATCAAATACTGCTCCAGCTGCGATTTTGGAGGCGAAACGTAAGATTTTTTCGCTGCATTCACTGAAGAGTTCTTCCTTTCGTGTGTATCTTTACAATTCATTTCAAAAGTGTAATCAAATAATATGCAGAACATTTTACACGCCGATATGTAATACGCAACGTCATGTTCATAGGAAATTTCAACCATCCATCTAATTAGATGATTCCTTCTCCGCTATCTTTTAACTACAGTAGAGGAGGGGGTCATCTGATTAGATAGTAGGTTTAAATTGTATTTGATCGCCATGTGAATCCCAATTGATTCACACTGCGATAAACGTGTTAAACACTAAATCGACTATTTTGTTAACCGGCTGGTCTACAGTGACTTGTCTGACTTATGCATCGAATAACAGAATTTTTTAATATTTAAATCTATAATCAAGGCAAAGTAGCAATTAATTTAAAGGATAAAGATCACTTACGACACACTTAAGTAATTCATGTGTCCTTTACTCTCTTATATCGAAACAACAATAAATGTCAGAAATAGGAAGGACCATATAATTAGAGGTTAAATATATTTTTAGGTCAAGGGGTTGAGCAATTAAATAACTATGGAAAAAACCCGAAGGTTAACTCTTGAGATATGAAAATTTCAAAACTCAAATCAGTAACATTTCTTAATGTTCTTAAAAGGAAGACTCTGTCACGCATGTATGAAGGCAACGCAAGCAAAATTAGTGTAAAAGAAAGAGCTCTTATCGTTGTTAACAGCTTGTGTATGTCCAGTTCATCTATCACTGATGGGTTTCGCCAATCACTCTGTGTAGTATAGTCACTGTTTTTGATCGCGATTCATTAAGTTAATAAAGATAAACCTTTAGGAATTGTAATAAAGTCACACACGCCCAAATTTTTCTGTAAACCTTATGAAACTGCTAACTATGATTTCTGGCATTCCAAGTCTAAAAGTCTGTTATGTGAACGTTATGCTAGAAAAAATTGCAAATACAGGGTGCCCATAATTAAACGGCCTTGTTTTAAAGTTGTCTACAGACGAAAATATTCTTTAGAAAATTGTGAAATTTTGTGGAGGACATTATGAAGGGTTGGGGATTTGTTTGAGCAAGAAGAATTAGTTCAAAGTTTGCCACTAGAGGGTGTTTTAATTGGAAATACCTTGATTTTTTCCCTTGGAATTTTTCGAAGTATTTAAGTGATAGAGGTCCAGTAACATGCTCGATCACCGGACAGTAATATGCATAGTTGTTACAAAATAAAATTGTTCTGGATCTGCAAACACGTCACTGCTTTGCTCAGACAATTTTTATGCAAGATGGAGCTCTTCCACAAATCTCTTCACAGAAGTACGTATCATCAGCCAGCACTTTCGTAATCTGTGGCCTCCTCGATCCCCAGACCTTAATCTATGTGACTTTTGTGGCATTTGAAACATCTGGTAAGTAGTGATAATACCAGAACTTTACCTTATCTTAAAGACAGCATTTCACGACATGTTCTTAGCATTTCCTGGAAGACACTGTGGTCAAAGGTGGAACATGCTATCTTACGATTCCAGATAGTAGCTGATTATGTTGGCCATCATGTGGAACATATTTTGTTGTAATAAAATTTGTAAACTATAGTAAATGTATGCTAAATCTGTAATTCATTAAAAATACGCCCTCTGGCTCAAAATTTTAAACATTCTTTCCTTCTTTTTTTTTTGCTCAAACAAATTCCCATCCCTTCATCATGTCCTTCACAAAATTTCACAACTTTCTAAACAATAGTCTTGTCTGTAGACAACTTTAAAAAATAGGGTCGTTTAATTATTGACACCATAGTGCATTGACTCTCGCCCTATTAGCATAAGATACTCCACAATATTGATACTATATCTTTATGTTATTGTGTGGCATTCGGAATATCGAACAACATAGTGGAGATATAATACAATATCTTGCGCTAATATGCTCATTATTAATTATTCATTAAACTAATTGTTAATAAAACTTATAAGGAAAAAACGACAGAAAATCAGATAACGCATTGAAATATAGGGTAAATTAATGAAAATAATTTAAACGTTAAAAGACCATTAAACTTATGGATAAATTAAGTTTTTAATTTTTCGTGGTGTTTCCATAGCTTTGAGATTAAAATGGAATGGGTTTACATTTTCTGTTTATTTATTTTGATACTCCATTCAATGTTAAATTTACACTTAACATATAGAATACATTCCAAAATGATTTATTAATTTTATTACTCGGCCTTTTTGAAAATTCTCATAAGTTAAATTTCTCTTCAAAATTTTAGCTGAAACTCCTAAAAACGCTGAATAGTAAGGCTCACTAATTCTTAAAACTGTTAATATAAGCCTAAGAAACTCAGCTCCCTCCATAATATGCAGTTTCAAAACCCTTAGGAAATTTAATGGCTATATACACAAACAGGACAAATCAAAGAACTTTTGTGTTACAGAAAAATTTCTACTC
Source organism: Araneus ventricosus (assembly GCA_013235015.1). Lineage (NCBI taxonomy): Eukaryota > Metazoa > Arthropoda > Arachnida > Araneae > Araneidae > Araneus > Araneus ventricosus. Next base: position 1,091,666 of record BGPR01000165.1, on the reverse strand, counting down.
AAACAGGTTTGGAATAACTGTAATATCGTTACGATGTTACTCAATATTACAAGTATTGAACTACATAATGAAAATATTAGGCAACATCTTTGTAGTTACTAGCGTACTAAGTTACACGAATTACATTTTTAGCATGCAAAGCAGTGATGTACTATTACTATTTATATTATTGAAATAATAAAATAAATTTTATATCTGTATATGCTTTTTTTATCAATTATTATTTACGAATTTTCTTAGTTTTTCTTTTTTTAACATAGCTTTAAATGTGAACGTTTAAAGAATTTTTTTAATAATACTTGATGATCTTAAACTACTTTTTTAAAAAATAATATTTAGAGTCAAATTATTTTTTCTATTTAGCATAAACACATTTTTAAAGATGTTACACTCTGCTCACCTACATTTTCTTTTAAATCTTTTGGCGATCTTGATCTGCTGACATCTAAGAAAAGTTTTGTGAATTAAAATTCCTATTTGCTTGGAAGTTCTATTTTTAGGAGAAATTTGCGCGCATTTTTCCGGCGAAAATTTTAATTTTGAACAATTTCGGAACAAAATTTGAATTCAATGTTAATATTTGAAATTTAAACTATTTTAAAAACTGGAATTTCTGAAATTCATTTAATACAATTGAGCTCTTGTCTATGGAAATCAATCTTAGTGTAAACTACTTTTTTAAGTAGTCTAAGATAATTAATGTAATTGTTTAATTTTTAAGTGCATTTTTTAAAGTGTATGAAGTACTAAAATATTTATCAACTTAATTAAAATCGAAATATTTATCAAATTGAATTTTGCATTAGCAAACTACCATTTTTAAAATTCATTAAAAAAATATTATTCAGAGATATAAAAAAATTGGGGAAATTTTTATTTAGCCCTTATTCTACAATGAACTTAAGTATTAAACAATAAATACTAAATTAGGGCTTGCAGTTTGGCTGAAAGTTTCAAGATTGGTGCAGTGTTTGGTAGATCTTTACAAAAATCATTTAAAGGCTTTAACTTACGAAGCTCAAAGTAAAGTTTAGGCTTTGACAATGAGAGTAAGATACAATAATCATTAAACGAAGCTTCGATCAAATAAACATTTCCTTATTTCAGCATGTTTAAATATTTTGGAAATCTAGTCGGAGAACAAATTGGAGTTAAACACTTATTTAGTGTGATGTGTCAGATTTTAGCTATTATGTAGTAGAATAATTTGAAAGGTAAGGAAAAAATGAATATTTTGTTTAGGAAATAGTAACTTTTTTGGAACACAGTTTGAAACACAATGGTAGCAACTGCAGGTAAAAAAAATGTATAAATTAAATACAAATAGTATTGGGAAAATAAGTAGTACAAAATTGGAAACTACATTGTACAATATTGGGAACTACGTTATACAATATCGGGAAACTACTTTGTTCAATATTGGGAACTACGTTGTACAATATTGGGAACTACGTTGTACAATGGTTCCGCTATACCCCTGATGCAAAGGGACTTATTTTACTTGATCTGAAACGCAAAATTGAAATAACAAATTCGTCTTAGAATAAATACCGATTTCACGCTCAACACCCTTATGCAATGAGGCACCACTCCTACCAACATCTCTTGTTTGGAAAGAAAAAGAAATATTTGAGAGGCAAGTGGTGTTTAATGGCTTTTCTAATCAAGAATGAAATTTAATGTTAAGCTAGGCTGAATTTACATTGTATACAAACTTAAAAATTTTAATTTAATGCCAAATTATGCCTACCGATATTCAGAGATAAAATTGAAACCTGATCTACAGAGTTGAATATGAGCAACGCGAATAGAAATTATGGTTTAGGATAAAAAAACAGCATTCAGCGTTTCTAAAGAATATTATCGCGGATAACAAAATAAATGAAAATCTTCATTCGGCAGCCTTTGCCAATTGTGCTTCTCAGTTCTCTAGTAAACTTATTTGCAATATCTACACATCCACAAAACCAGATGATTTTCTAAACAAAATAGGTATTATGTCGTGGCGCCATCTATTGATTAATCTTAACATTTTTATGCTGTGCTGCCATCTTGTGGGAAAATTAGAGTGATACATATATGTGATAACTTTAAGAAAAGTCCGGAATAAATTAGATTTAAAGGAAATTATTTATAATTGCTTCATAGGAACATTTACTGTGAGTCATAACACGGGGGCTGAAAAACATCGAATTTAAAGGAACTTCGTGAAAGATTAACTTGCATCAATACAACACTGCAAGATTTTGTGTTTTATTTTTCAACCGCGGTTGTTCAAATCTATATGTTAAATGAAAGCAATTAAACCAATAATTATTATTATTTATATTTAATTATAGATAAATAGCAAAAAGTTATTGTTGAAATACATTTTTCATATAAATATTTACCAGCTGCAAATTAAAGATGTAATAAGCAAATTAATTAATAATTCCAGATATGGAAATAATTTCATATGAAAAGTTTTAGAGTGTTTTCAAACATACCTATGCAAAATTCAAACTTCAATTAATTTTTTTCACATTAAGATCCTTCTGGACCAAGCTGCATTTTATTAGATAGGGGAAGGTCCCATACCTTTTACTTTACTTTCACTTTATTTTCAATTGAAAAAAAGTGGCCAAATTAAATCTAAAACCGAAAATTTTGGCTGCTTTAGAAATATCACTAAATAAGCTTTTTAAACCCCTTTAATTTTTCCTCCTACTTACCTCATAGTAATGTAAAAATTAAAAAAAAATATTCTTTATTTTTGACCAAGATACATCACTGGGTTGTTTGTACCTTTGCCACTTCTGTGCTGCAGCTTGGCCAAGGCAATAAAATGTGATATTTTCACGCGTGAATTTGGTACAAAACTATAAACTTCTCAAAATCATTGACCAAATTTTAGGTACATATTATGGTTGACAATATCACAACCGAAAAATGAAGTTGGTTTTCTTAAAAATATGTAGGTAACTAGTTAAAAACTTTTGTTCACTCAAAAGCAAGTTATACAGTAATGACTTTAAAATTATTTGGGCTATAAGAAATCTGCTAGTCTCAAAAATAGAAAGTGAAAAAGAAAAGTTACATTACAACTATAACAGAGCAACAATACAAATTCTTCTTAAAAGAAAAAAGTTATGGAAAAGAAAACAATTCTGCGAACGAGGAAAAAAACTAAACTGATAAATGTTATATTTACAAAATGAAATTTGTTTGCAGTAGCCTAGACAACGAATTAACGGTACAGGTCCACGACAATATCCATGATTCTTGGATATTGGCATATCGTAGATATGACAATATCCACGACTTTTATATTCTTACATTTTCTTTCTTTGTTATTACCTTATTATCACAAAACGCCTAACAATATTGCTGCGATATCTTCACGACATTGTGGGCATTCAGAATATCGAACAACATCGTGGAGATATCGTATAATATCTTGTGCTGATAGGGTAATTTCACTATGACTTCATCCTGCGAGTCCTTAACAAATTCTACGTAATGTTTTACTTGCTTATTTACGACAAACCTAACTAAAACCCACTTTTCGATGTTGATACAAACTTTACAGGTGGCCAAGGTACAGGAATATGCACTTGGCTGAGGTTGACCAGCTCCAACCATATTATCTAAATTACTATCAGACAATTATTTGAGCTTTTATTGATAAAAAAAAAAACATTTCAACATGTGTTAGGTAACGAACTGAAAAGGGAAAAGGTGAAACATTAAAAAAAAAACCAACTTATTTTGAAGACAGGAGGAAAAACTCAACACCTCCAGCAGCTTGCGCCAGCATCCGAAAAATTATGCTTAGATTTCAGTTGAAAACTAATAATCCAAGATGATCACTTGCAAGGTGACAGTGTTGCCACTCTAAACTGAACATTTAGGGAGGGGAAACGAAATTTCTCTATTCTCGCATTTTGATTTATCGACAGTTGACTGAGGTACAGTCTTTGCCAAGGTATGAATCTTTCCCCTACTAAATGTGTATTTATCGAGAAAATGGAAGGAAACAAAGGAGGGGAAATAAAAAACGATGCTATGTCGGTGAACAGAGTCAATAGCATAGTTCATTATTAATAATTATATATGATAAGACTTTTTATTAATAATTAAATATAATAAGATCTTTAATTAAAAATTATGTATATAAGATCTCTTAATAAGATCTTTACACATAATATGCATTTTAATATTGTATAGTTTGAAATGCTTTACATATTTAGATTCAATGTTATTAATTTAATTTGTTTATTCGTATAATCCTCCGATTTTATACTTTAGGTTCAAACGTTTTCCACATTTTGATGCATCAAAGTTAAGAAAATCATTTTCGGCAATGTGAATAAAAATTATCTCGGATGTCTCATGCTTTAGTCATAGAGTAAAATTCGTCGCAACTGAAGAATTGAAAGTTAAATGTAAATTAATTGACGTATTTTACTGGCATCTAAACTAAAAAACTAACGTTTATAGGGTCAGGCGGGGTAATTGGGAACTATGATTACAGTGACTGCTGGTGAGGCCATAACGAACGTGCTGTGGGTGAGACACTCTAGAGGAAAAAGAAATGCACTTTTCCGCTTTTTGCAGTGTTATTTGGTAACGTATATTAACTTTAGTTGCAAATGTGTTCAGAAAATAGGAAAATAAAACTTTCTTAAGTTTCATTGTTCTTTCTCTACACCTGTTATATGCGAAGTATGTGATTAAGTTGTATATTTCTTGAATGTGCAGAATATAACGGTATGAAAAAACTTGGATTTTCATTTTTGGGTTTTCTTCTGAGGAATAGTGGATTGTTCTGAAATTTCGCGACCCTCAGTTACCCCTGACAATTGTCATCGTGGGATAATTGGGGATAGGGTTTTAATGTAATAAAAACCTATATTTTCTATATATTTGGAATAATTTATTATATTACAGGGATTAATTTTATAAGCGGAAGCGTTCTGTTTCGTCAATATTTTAATATTTTTGCTCATATTAACAATTGACATTTTAAAAATCTACTATTTGATCTACATGATATTACTTTTAGCTTATAGAATTTGTTTGTTAATAATGATTTGAAGTCGTTTGACTTCGAGTATGGAAGAAAACAAGGAAACTGATGGCGAGAAAGAAAGAAACATGAAGGCAATGGAGGAATCTGAAGATGTTAATTTGGACACTTTTCAACCAGAAATGAGATAAAGTAAGTGACTTATCTCAAATTATCCATGGCTGAGTTTTCAACAAATATGTATATTCTGATCGATAACATCGGAGGAGGCAGAACGAAAATCTATTATTCGGACTCTGTAGGATTAATGGAGTTGAAGGAGATGCATTGGATGTTAGAGGTTTGATAAGCACCAATTCGCTAAATCAAATTTTGTTTTGGTGATGAATGACCAGTTTACGATTTCTGAGAGTTAGCTATACCGATTATACTGACCGAAAAAGTCGAAGTTTCTTATATCTTTTTTGCGGTAGTGCGGAAAAGTTGCAAACTCCCATCATTAAAAAGTGTGCAAAATTTTATAACTCTGAATTGATATCTTCTGTCGTTTCAATGGGCAGAAAGTTGAGAAAATTGGACTGAAAATGGTAAAAATTCAAAAATTAATATAAAATCATAAATTTTGTTGATCGGTTTGTGGTAGTGCTTAACAGTTACTATTTATTAACAATAACAACTTTACAAAATTTTAAAATTATAGGTTAATATCTTCTGCCGCCTCAACGGCACTGAATTTTGGAAATTAAAGACGAATTTTTAAATAAATACACGTTTTACTTATATCATTATAATGCGAATAGAAACTTGATTAAACCTATCAAACATACAAAATTTCAAAATCACTATTTTTTGTTATCTTTTTTAGACTCAAATTGTGACATTTGTTTTCTGGATTCTAGTGTCGCTCTGATAAATCCATCCTTGTTCTGCGGTCCAACTCTTTATCTGGAGGCTCCAGTGACGAATTTCACAATTCGCTCAACTGCTGGTGTGTGTGAAGGAAAATTTAACAAAGTCTTTTCCGTCCATTGGCACATCGTCCTGTATCATCCCAGAAGTTCATGAGATTTGATCTGTATGAGAACTGGAGGCTGTGTGACATAACAAGCTTGCCAGTCAGTGAAACTAAGTAGTCTATAGATCCAAAGTTAACAGCAGGAATAACGAATCTACGAGTACAATTTCCATCTGGGCCAATTTTAGTATTTATTAATATGTAACCAATGTAATATAAGATGATTTTAGCAACCTTATTTTGGACCATATTTTAGCAACCTTATTTGGAACACTGGAGTGTTTAATGGTGTAATTTAATTCACAGGTTTGAATTTCCTGTATCATCTTCAGAAGTTCATGAAAACTTATAGGTCTGAGAACTGGAGGCGGTGTGACATTACAAGCTTGCCAGTCAATGAGATCTATGCAGTCTGCAGCTCGAAAATTAACAACAGGAATAACGAATCTACGAACACATTTATCATCTGGGACAATTTCCCTTGCCTTGATAATTCGCCGAGCTGCAAGGTTTATAATATGGCATCTGTCATCAGTTAACATAGCCAAAAGCATGTTTTCTGGAGCCGCAAAGTATGCGTTGCGAGTAATAACTGGTTCAATTATATCACGATACTTCTTAGGCAAATATCGAGATGAGCTGATGAAATGCCAAAAGTGTCTAGCCCCATCCGTTATGAAATGATGAACCTTAATTCGGAACCATGAGGGTGAGTAAACTCTTAGAATGAATACAACCAAAGTTAGCAATTCATTTGATGGATTTGATGTTGATGTAGAAAGCCTCAATATTCGATTTGCAGTTGTTAGCCAGTGGGCCAAATTCAACGTGCCCGGTTGACGTTTCGCTAGATCTGAAAAACCAACGCCAGAACTAATGGCTGTGCAAATGTCTAATAAGTATTTCTGATCACAACTTAGGTTAGTGGGATCAATGCCTGGCAAATCACATTCAATACAATTGAAAGCAACAAGTGGCAGCTTCTCGCATTCTTTCAGGTTTCGTCCAATGTCTCCGGTGTAAGACGAGGGAAAAGAAGATTTTCACTCAAATAGGTGTCGTAATGGCAACTCGTTGAAATGAAGTAAGCAGATAATCCATTGGATTGGTCGATGAAGTTTCAATTCATGCCTGTGAATTACACCATTAAATACCCCAGTGTTCACGACTGTGCCGTCACATCCCAGAAAAATAAGGTTGCTAAAATCATACAATGGTGCATTGGTTACATATTCACAAATGTTGAAATTGGCCCAGAAGGAAATTGTGTTCGTAGATTCGTTATTCCTGCTGTTAACTTTGGAGCTACAGGCTACGTAGATCTCATTGACCTGAAAGCTTTTTATGTCACACCGCGTCCAGTTCTCAGGCAGATAAGTTCTCATGAACTTCTGAGGATGATACAGGACGATGAGCTAATGGATGGCTGGGACTTTATTAAATTTCCTTCACACACGCAAGCACTTGAGAGAATAGTTAAACTCGTCACTAAAGCGTCCAGAAAAAGAGTTGGATCGCAGGGATGGATTTATCAGAGATACACTAGAATCCAAAAAACAAAGTCACAATTTGAGTCCAAAAAAGATTACAAAAATAGTGGTTTTGTAATTTTGTATGTTTCAAAGGTTGAATAAAGTTTCTATCCGCATTATAATGAGGTAAGTAAAACGTGTATTTATTTAAAAATTCATCGCCATTGAGGCGGCAGAAGATATTGACCTAAAATTCTAAAATTTTGTAAAGATGTTGTTGCTAATAAATAGTAACTTTTAAGCACTACCGAAAACCGATCAACGAAATCTGTGAATTTATATTAATTTTTGAATTTTGACCATCTTTAGTCCAATTTTCTCAAATTTTTGCCCATTGAGGCGACAGAAGATATCAATTCAGAGTTATAAGATTTTGCGCACCTTTTATTGATGGGAGTTAGGAACTTCGCACTACCGCAAAAAGATCTAAGATACTTTGACTTTTTCGGCCGGCCCTACTATACACTCTGATACTATAGCTGAAGGAGATGGTAGGAAAGAAGTGTTTATTTTTTCAGATAGTGTAAATGTCAAAGAAAAATTAGTTGAATAGTGGATTGAACGTTCTACATGAAGTGGAAGTTCTATTTCTAAAGTGAACTACTACTTTTTACTAATTTTTTGTACGGTTTTTAAGTCCTAACTGTATCTTTCTTGTGTGTCGTAATATCCAGAAACTGTTTCTTCCTTGTGTGTCATAATATTCAGTCCTTTCTTTTTTATAAATGTTCTTTTCCCAACTCTTTCCGACAAAACTGGAGTTAGACTGGATATCTCCAAATTGAAGGTAATAATTAGTTATAATAGTTTATACGCGATATTCCATGAAAAAAACATTTTTTTGCTGCGAAACAGTATTTTTGGATAGTTAGAAAAAGGCAGTTAAATGTATTCTGAGGCAATATATAGCAGTTTCTAATCATTTCAAATATATTTTCTTCAAATCAATTCGTTACTGTGATCAGAAGACGAATTACGTGTTCCCAACTACCCCATACCCCAGTAGCACCCCAATATTGTACAATATTTTGGGCAATATTGAACAATATTGGGAATACCGAGGAATACCGAATACCGGATAACAATATTGTTTAATACTGAACAATATTTAAGAAGGCTCGAAATTTTCTAAAGTATTGTTAACGTAAAATGTTGGCGTAAAAATATGAGTTACATCTTAATAATTCATTTTATTTGAGATTTTATTTCGAAAAATTAACTGGAACAATTTTCCTTTAAGAAGCCGAATATTGTATAATAGTGTGTAGACAATATTGAAAATTCTACATTGCACAACGTTGTACAATATTGAGAAAACTATATTGTAGATCTACGTTTAACAACGTTGATAAATATAGTGAAGAAAATCTCTGTTGTCTAGTTCAACCCCTTTTCTCAAGGAGTCATACCCTGCATTTACGCTTGCGTCATTTTATCTATCTGTGGTAATTGGGAAGACGCCGGCTTAATTAAAACTTTCATATAAATTAGTCTGGTAAATTAATAAATTATTTTGGAAAATAGGTATTGCTTAACGAACCCATGAAAACAGGATTAAGCACTCAAAAAATATAGACTTCTCCATCTCATACTATCATTTTAAATTGCAGGACATAATAATGTCTGCAAAATGTTTTCTCAGTTACTTCAAATGACTCCAAATCTTGAAATTTAATAGGTTTTGATGAAATTGACCAGCAGAAAGGGTATGCATATCAATTGATATTTCGTTTCTTGCCATTTTGAAGGATATATAATTTTTAATATTTAAAAAGATTATACCTAACACTGATATTTTTGAATTTATAAAATTTTGAACGTTTCGGAATATTGTTTTCAGCAACGACAACGATATATCATACAAATATGCCTTTATATTAATTTAAATCCAATTGAATGAATTCTAATTTTAAACTTGCTCAAACTGTTTGAAGTCTTGGATCTTCCTTTTCCGAACAACAAGACTTCTTATTCATGTCGGTATCATAACACTTGAGAAAATTTTAGACGGAACACATCTGTCGAAACACATCTCACGCGGCATTGATCTTTAGTTTCCTATACACATATGCGGAAAAACGAATTCTTTATAAAAAATTACACTTATTTTCATAAATCTTCCATTAACTTGGCCATATGTTGGTGAGGAAAATCAAATCTTTGTTCTCCTTGTTCCTGTCTTTCAATTTGTATGCTCTTGCTATCTGTTTCAACCAGACTCAGATGATGGCCGCTGCAAGGTAAAGTACTATGTTAGCCATTAACTACTCGCGCCAATTCGCACAGCAAAATTTCCCGCGCGGTGTATTTCATACACCATATAATTTTAAATTTCTAGGTAAAAAGATTAATGCTTTATAAGATTAGTTTTAAGTCAAATAGAATAACCATGTGTTACAATAAATAAAAAATACACTTAAAATAAGTGTTTATGACAATATTATCCAATAATATAAATTTATGAAATCCATATTGAAGATTTGCAGATTCATAAATTTATATACAATTATAATAAAATAACACAAGCGAGAGGCAATAGATATTTTTTAGTTAGAAATCAAACAACTTTTTGATCCAGTTAGAGCTAAAATAGTACTTATTCGGTACTATTTTAGTGTTTTGAGAGACTTAACGACACAAAGACTTCGCCCAAGTTTTTAGGTTCAAATGAACGAAAAGAAAAACCTTTTTACATCACTCAGCATGAATCACCAGTAGTTTAACTGGGAGAAAAAGTTTGAGGGTGAAGCAGAATTAAAACAGCTGCGGTTAAAGCTCCAATGGTGCACAAAATACATCAGCGTGAGTAATTAAGATTTAAGTTAAATCTAGTGATTAAATAAAAATGACAATATCTGTTATAGACATGGCCTGGAAAGACATTAGAGTCTAATTTGCCTCTGTAGAGATGAAAATTCATGAAAGGTTATATCATAATAGGCTATTATATCGCATTAAAATGAAAAACTGGTTGATTCTCTGGAAATAAAAGAACTTACATGATTATAGCTGAGTGATGCAAGCAATGTTTGATATCAAAAGTTTGATGTGGAAAATATAGTTTTAGAAATAATGTAGGCTCAGTGACAAATTTATAGCATACATAAAAACAAAATACAGGGCAACCAGAATTAAATTTTCCCTATTCAAAGCTGTCAATAGCCGTGACCATTCATCAGAAAAGTTTGAAACTCTCTAGATAATTTTTAAAAAAGGGAGAAACATTTAACGAAAAAAAATAATCTAAATTTGGCCTCCGGAGTAGTTTTATTAATAAATCACACAACGAGTTGTAAAATTTCATTTATAACAATGCATATTTCGCATTGATGGTCAAAATTGTCATCAACCATCTAAAGTCGCAAAGTCTCAAGTTCAACAATTGAGAGAAATGTGAGGTTTCAAAGTAATGAGCCCTCTGGTGGCTATATTTGGAACCTTTATTTTTTCGCTGAATGTTTTTCCCATTCTTTATTAAGTCTTCCATATTTGCAATCCTGATAAAATTCCATACTTAATAACATTAATAATAGTTCTAGAATACTATAATTACATGATGTTGTCGTTTCTCAAAAAATCAAAAAAATGTTCACATCCTCTGAGGATAAAAAGTATGAGCCTTGATGATTGTGATATTACCTCTCACTGACATTTCAATTTTAAATAGAGATAGAAATTTTTCGCAGTATTTTACAGTGAGATTCATCTCGAATGATTATTATTTAAAATTGCACTGGATAATTATATTATCATGAGGTTCTTTGCATTGAAACTTAACTAGCAGTTTTTATTTTAATTGAAGAACCTGTAACTCGACATTTCAGTAAGCAATTTATTGACCTTTTAAACATCTCTATTACACGGGTATTTCCTCTAAATACGTATTTCTTTTTATGCGTGGTTTATAGTAATTTACCCACGGCAATACAAGCGACCAATAAAAGTATTACGGAATCAAAATAATTCTTATACGAATTGAAAAAAATGGTACACCACTGTATTTTGCGAATCCTCTTTATAAAAAAAACTGTTAACAATATTTTTGAAGTGACATGTAGAACTTTTCTCATTTAATCTCCTTCTCTTCCATGGGAGTCACATGAAGGCTTATCAGTTTCAGATTTATTTCTTATAGAGTATATTTTTATAAGAGAATAAGTTAAGGAAGTTATAAAGGATTTAAAAATTGCAACGATGAGAAGTCGGTGACCTGGCGGTAAGGGTTTCGGACCAAAGGGTTCGAGGCTTCCATCATCGTTCTGTTATGAATGGGTCTGTGATGCACGCCAAATCTGATGTCGAGGGTGAAATGTCTTTCTGCTGGTGTATTGCGGAAGTTTGGGTTTGAGGCTAGCGGTTCATATGTTGTTCATATCATCTGACCACGGTTCAGAATCACTAGGTCCGTTTCAAAATATCTCTCGATAACTTGCAAAATCTAGACGTTAATATAGGGTAGGGCAGAGTGATAGAGTCTTTTTGAAATAATCATAGAATCTTTAGTTATGGCAAGAAAAATATTATTTACAGATAAACATTCATACGGAAATATTATTTCATGATGTTCATGAGCGGAAAATCACACCTTGAGGACGATGTCTATTTTCGCTTATGCACTGAAGTTTCATAGAATTTCTTCACGCAGAGAGATTTGGATATCATAACATCGCTACCTAACCCGTCCCGTATTTTCTGGTGTACGCACTTTACCAGGTAGATTTGTTTTCATTTTACCCAACATGAAAACATGTTAGTCGAGGGAACAGAGTCATTTTGATGGGTTTTGAATCTGTGACGAAACTCATGCTGAAACATGGTAATTGATTCAGCATTCCGCACAAGATAATCATAATCAAAAATATGGTGTTCAAACTACACAGCATTTGTGGTTCCACATAGAAGTTCAGCCAAAACTGCATGACGCCTACTGAAATGAGATGCCATGGACAACAGAACAGAATGTTCCCACTAGAACACCTGTCTCTTTCTTCAAGCATGAGAAAGGCTGCGATAGCCTAGTGGTAAGGTATCGGGCGTGGATTCGAAGTGTTCCAGGTTATAAACCCTATTCCACTGAAGATCCGTCGTATATTGGAACCTATTGGATGTTAATTCAAACGTAGGAACCCAAATGACCTCCTGCTGATGTGTTGCGGAAGTTTAAAGAAGGGGGAGGGTCAGTTCATGTCGTCCTCGTCATCTAACAGCGGTGCAAAATGACGAGGTCCGTCCCAAAATAGCCCTTGTGGTGCCTCAAAACGGAACGTTAATATAACTAAACTATCCAAGGCTGAGGTTGCCCTGTTTCATAATCATCCAGTTTATCTGTCTCACCCTGTATAACTATACTAAACTAAACATTCCAGTTTTCCTTTTGAAAGACACTAAATACAAAAACAGCTTTTCTACAGTTTGGTTTATGATAAGAAAGTATTACTCTTCGGAAAAGAAGGAAAAAAAAATTACATTCATTCATTTAATGAAAAATTTTGAATTTGTGATTTAAAAAAAAGAAAAGCGAAAAAGAAAGTCAAAGAAGACTGTAATTTTTTTAGTAATTTAAGTTGCACTAATAATGTAATAGTACCGAATAGAGAATGCATACACGCAAAGCATAGTTAACAAAGAGATAATTTTTTATATTATTTGCTTAAATTATTCTTTGCATTATTTAATATTTTTTAAATGATTTTAAATACTTTAAGTGAAATTTTTCTGCAGAGCAATTCATTTTTGAATTAGTGATGTTATTGGTAGTTCAAGAATTAGTAATTTTCTACAGAGCGATTCATATTCGAGATGAGAATCCTCACGACAAATTTAATAAAATTTAGAAAGTTGGGAGTTAAATATCATTTGTGCCATAGATAGATATATACGTTTAATGGAAGTGGATTTATAACCGCTTTGACGCTAGTTGTTAAAATGCGTTGTCGCATTTTTTCCTTTCCTGATTTATCGAAGAGAAGCTTCTTAACGCAGGCTTCGGGATGGGGAGTCAGTATACAAAAAGCGAGCGTCACGCGACGGAAGTATGTCATACGAGCGCAGGCGCGATGCAGCCACGTCACGAGACGGAAGGACGTCATACCCACGCAGGCGCATCAATGCGGCTGCGTGTGCCTTTTCTCTCGTAGGCTGTGTGTAGAAATGTGTTAATAAGGAATGCGCGCTTGCGCTCTGTTACCGAATAGACTGTACAGAGAAATTTTACATAATTACAGCAAACATTGACGTTTCTGATGGTTTAGCGTATGGTGGACTTGGAAAGTTGGTGCATGTAGAATTCAATGAAGAAAATAACGTTTTCAGTGTATGGTTGGAACTTACTGGTTCTCCTAAGATCAGTTGCTCGATGGATTGACCACAATTACTATGAAATGCCACTTATTTTGGCTGGTGATTTTAATGTTAATTTTGAGGATTAAAATTCAGAGCCACTTGTAAAATTTCTTTTTGATGAATTTAATTTCACTATGAACAGTAATCCGGCAGTGTCGACGACAAAGTTTCACAAAACCATTGATGCAGTTTTTCCCAGATGTATTAATAAAATAGAATCGCAGACATTTGTATCATATTTCAATTATCACAAACCAACGTTTCCGTGATGGAATTTTGAGATTAGATTAGATTTTTTTGTTTCAATATACAGATAAATAAAAATGTAAATAAATGCTTTTTCGATAACTGCTTGTATGCCTTATAATTTTTTTTTATCTGTTTTAGTAATAAATTAAAAATAAATAATGATTTTATATATATTTGTAATTATTATCATAATTATAAATAAATTATCATATAATATTTGAGTGTTTTGCTTCATTCGGGGGTGGGAAGTGAAACAGAGAGAGAGATTCTACCGTTATACATTTTGTTGTATAGAAAAGCGTAAGAAGCTTCGCTCTTGTCGTGCATTCACTCACCGACACACCCGCTTTTTTATGACTTCATGGATGATCAAACGTTTTTTTTAAAATTCTCCTATTTAGAATTTTCTAAGAAATTATTTTCCTTTCAAGATAATTTTATTATATTTTATCCCAGATTGAGATTTTATATTAAAAAAAACTTGTTTCAAATTTGGAAGGAAAAAGATCGATGAAAATTCTTGTAAAAGTATCTGTTTAGCTGGTGTTTTATGATTTTTTATTGTTAAATCAATTTGGAAAACGTGGCTCTCTAAGGAACATTTTCAGCTTCCTGCTAGCTTTCAAGGTATATACATTACTAATAAAAACTTTCAAGCAATAGTTGACCCATAATTCAAAACTTTGAAATATTTAAGAGCTCATATTAAGAGCAGGATATTTCTCGATGAAAGCATCAAATTTATGAATAACTTACGATATTAAAAAAATAGATGTGTAGATCTTTGGTTCGTTTCTGTAGTTTCAGTTTCCCACTAGATGGCAGTGCAGTCTTGGATTTGACATTCATTCTCCTGGATGATGAAACAACAGCAGTAATTAGCTGTTAGTAATCCAACAAAAGGAAAGTCACATTTACTGTTAAATGAGATTTCAAGCTGAAAAGAGACAATTGATCATAAAATTAGAGATATAAAGAGAAAATTTATTCAAAAGTTTTTGCAAAATTCACTTAAGATTAGAGTTCAGGAGATCTTGATTTTTTTTATTTATTTAAATGAGTTCTTCGCAAAATGTTTCAGATATTCAACTTATAGACTGGAATCATTGACTTAAATTCTTCCGGAAACAGAGCCATGTATGTTTTTTTGTTTCTTCCAAAATAATGTTTTTCTTGTAATTATTAAAAGTTTTTTCATTATTAAAAAGAAGCCTGTCTCATAATTAGGGACCTCGGTGTCCTAGTGGTAAGCTCTCGGCTTCGGGGGGTGGATGGTTCCAGGTTCGAAACCCGATTCCACTGTAGATCCGGCGTGTATGTGGCCTGCTGAATGCTAAATCATTCTTATCGCTGGTGTGGTGCGGAATCTTGGAGATTCGGGTGCCCTCCCAGGTGCCGTCCTCGTCATCTGACCGCGGTTCCAAATTGCATGCTCCGTCCAAAAATAACCACCGTGTTTTCTCGAAACTGGACGTTAATATAACTAAACTATAATAACCCATAATAAGATATTAACATGGACATATGAAATGTGATAAGACGATTTAATGATCATATTCAGGTTTGGCCCTTTTTAATTTTGGATAGAAATAATCTTTGCTTATCTGAGATCTGAGTATCTAGTTGTTCTGGGTTTCTATTCGAAAGAAATAATCGTTTTTACTCTTTTTAAGTAAGATTTATTTGGTTAGAAACAGACCATAGAAACGCAAAATACTATGCACTTTAATGGTAAACTCAGTACAAAAATACACTTCCAGACTTGGAAAAAGTTAAAAATTTCTTGGGAATTTAAATAACTCCCAAACTTTCCAAAAATCAGGATGTAATTGTTGACTTACATGTCTTAAAATTACTTTAAAAAAGAAAGAATTATAAGAACACGAACGGAAAAAATAAACAAAGCAGTTCTTCCCATGCTCTGTTGCTAACTTCTGACTTACGCACTCAACCTATTTTTAGGATTTAATTGACAATTCGGAACTATTCCATAGTGTTAACGCTAATTTTTCTTCTTTCTTACGAATTCATGAGAGGGCAAACACATCCTAAAGAGATGTGTGTGCTCTCACTTTTTTTTGCTACTTAACTTTTATCCTTTGTTTTTTCCTTATTTGGCAGCGAAATTCTAGTAAGAGAGGTGCAGAGGAAAGGGAAAATTAATGTAATGTGAGAAGAAATAGAGGAAACAGTAAAGATTCTGGGAAAGATGTTTCTGATGTTTGCAGATAAATTAAGATTAATTAATTTATCTGATGTTAAAGGTAACTTCCTAGTCATCATGCACAATTTTTTGAATGTAGGCGAAAGTTTGAAATTCCTATTCACTGAATCAAATACTGAAGAATACAGCAATTTAGGTGTGTGGGAGGGGAAGTCATTTAAAAATCTTTAATCAAAGAAATGAACAGTTGGCTGGAGGGACTAATTCTGCTTTTATGAAATATAGCAAGCATTACTTGCAATCATCACTGCAAGAATAATTTTATAAAAGAGTGTTTTATTAAAATAATATAAGATTAGTGTCTCAGTTTTATCACTTTCATCACAAAAGGTAGAAAATATTTTTTAAATACTGGAAATTACAGTAACAAATAAAATTTTCGTACTATATTGGATATTAAAAATTAATTGAAAGTATAAAATTTCCATTTGTAAGTTTTTAATTTTTTTGAAATGTTTTTTGAGGCTTATAGGAAAATGTACAAAACGAAAATTCACTGCAATATGGGAAAAAATTCACAATTTTCATATTTGACACAAAATAAAAGCAGGTAATGCTGATTTAATTGCTTTTCTTTTTAACTGAAGCTCATTCAAACATAGAATTAGTTTCAGAAATTTATTAAATGTTGTATGTGTTTAATAACAAGGATTACGATATTCTGCATTCAACTTTATAAAAATAGCAATGATTGTTTAATTAAATTAGTGTATCTACTGGAAAAATAAAGCCATTTTCCTATAAGTAGTTTGCGATAATTATAACCTGATTACTATCCCTAATATTTTATACAAAAATTGCACACAAATATTGAATAACAACGTTTAATATTAATGTATTAAAATTGGCCCCTTGAATCTGTGTATTAGATAAGTGTAGAAATTTTCAAAAATTTTCATATTTTCTTTCAGTTGAATATGTTTTAATAGGTAATAATAAAGATTAAAATGAATGAATTGAAGAGTTAATATTGTATATTATACACAAAATATTTCGAAAAAGATGTAGCGTCATTGGAAGTGTCAAATCATCGTTAAAAATGCAATTAATTATTTCTCTAAACATATCCATTTGGTGTTTTAATTTCTCTTCCACTCAATCTATAATCCCCAACTTTTTCTAATGGAATGCAGATTCAGCGTGTAATTCAAAATAGAATCATTTAACTCATAAATAACAAACTTAATGCTTTTCCATCTCGGTGCTCTGCTTAATAGGGCTCTGTCTTCCAATTGCAGTTCTTGTAAATAGCAGACATAATTATTTTACAGTCTTCTTTATGGCTTGTACGGTGTCTTATGCATGGGAGTTTAAGATGTGATCAATATAGAATATACAGGGTAGTCATAAATTATTGGAGCCATTTCAAAAATTAATAAGAAAACTAATAATATTACAACTGCGTTTTTTTTTAAATGACAGAGCAAATAGAAAAGTTTTTTTCAGACAGTTGGAGTATGAATACGGCGTTCTAAATTCGCTACAGCGAGATATTTCCATATGCAATGGCTACCGATCAGGAGAATCCGATGCGTTTTCTGGTTTCCTTTTTTAGTTTTTCTTGAATATCTCAAAAACTATTCAGTTCTCGAATTACAATTAATTAACAAATCAAAGAGCGAGCGTAAAATTCCCTATAAATACGTGCTTTTATTTTTCTTCTGGCTTTAATAGTTTCGCAGATAATGTCTCTCAAAAATGTGAGATGTTCAATAATTTACGACCACCGAGACCATCATAACGGCGCGTTACCTATCTGAAAAAAAACTTTTTAAAAATGCTCTCTCACTTTTTTAGAAAACCCCGTAGTTGTAACATTATTAGTTCTTTTTATTAATTTTTAAAATGGGTTCAGTAATTTATGACCTCCCTATATTTTAACCGTAGATAATGTGTGCACTCGATTACAAATGTGAAATCCCGAGTACCTTCTTTAAACCAATATGTTATATTTATTTAGTTTTAACGATAAACTTTTCTTACACTTTAATGTTCAATAGTATGGTCTCATACTAAAATGTGATATATAAATTTGTCTTTTCTGCAATGAGCAATTCGATTTCTTTATAAATACAGGTATATCAATCATGAGAAAGATACAATGCTCAGAGTTTTTAGGAGAATATTATATATATATATATATATATTGCTGATTATTTTAACTTATGAATTAATTTCTTTGTTAACGACAATCTTAAAGTAATTATTGAATTTAATACTATTTCTAAAATTTATTAAATTAAATTATTGAAAGCTTATCGAAAGTAGAGGAAAAAAAACTATCTATTAAGTAGATAATTTTGTATCACTTTTAATGAAGCAGAAAACGGAATATATTTTAATTAATCCCTTTTTAAACCCTTTCGCTGTCATTGGTTTCGCAGTGAAACCACACATTGAGCATTTTTTTACTGCGTATTCTTTCTATTTTTCTTTCATAACTTAAAGATCCAGATATATAGGCCAACTTATATAAAATTCCATTTCAATACTGTGAGTATTCACAAAGATATCGGCATTACAAGAGCGAAATTGCTTTTGGTCTGAAGCAAAATGATGAGGGTACTTGCACAAGTTGATATTTCTTAAAATTGAATCGTCGAAAGTAATAGTGAATTTTATGAAGGTTGAATATCCTGAATATTCATGTATACTTATAAATTAAATACCTAATTTAAATTGCATTTCGATAATAACTTATTCGTAGGAAAAATATCCCATTACCGTTCATAAGTTCACGGTGAAACCACAAATTTCTTCAAAATGAAAAAAATTCTAAATTTTTTTCCTTTTACATATTTACGATCAGCTACATGTCGAATACTCATTTTTGAAATAAATTTAGAAATTTTCAAAACTAAACATGTAGTGAACTTGAAAAGGCTAAAATAAAAATTTGCTTCTTTTGCTAATGTTATGGAGATGTTATCGCTTCTTTTGCTAATGCTACGAATATGTTTTAATTTCATATTCATGCTATATAATATCATTTTACATTTTGTTTTCAGTTGCAATAACAAACATTTCTAACGCCCTCCACTGGCTTAGCGTGTTAAAACTGTTCTGATGAGCATTAATCGATAGAAGAAGTTGATGGGTTCTGTCCTCTGCCTCTACTCTTAACCAGCATTATTCAAACACTGGTAGACTGATGTGCGCTTCAGCAACGAATTTGCTCTCTGCGGTCAGGTTGACTGACTGCTGGAATTCTTCTTGGTTTTTCTCCAACCAAAACATAATTGTGGACCCGTTTCAACTGGTAGTTCACTAGCAAGGCAACCTACACAATCACGCTAGAGGTAATTCAGACTTCTACCACAGATACTATCTAGGTATTCGAAGGTTTCTTGACCAATAGAAAATACTTTACACTATGACACACCCCTGCCGCCAAAGATAAAGATCTCCGGTTTGCAGTTTGGATGGGTGTGCGTAGAGAATCTTTGTTGATTCCAGAAAAAAAACACGGCGTAGAACTAATTGTTTTACATTTTATGATTTCACATGGTTTTGATAAAGACAACATAAGAAAATAAAATAAGATAAAAATAAAAGGTTCACAGATGGTTTATATCGTTGACTACTACATGCAACCGCTCGTTAAAAGCGTGGTTATTGCTGCTTTTTCTTGTTGATTATTATTTAAATCTTGTAATTTCGTACACTGGCTGAAAATACAACAACAGAAAAAAACCACACCTCCCTTTAATATGTGTCCTTGACTTATGAAATGAGATAGATATGCTGAAGCATGTGGGATTAAAACAACAACAATTTCTAACTATGGCGTCAGGGCTTTGACTTCAGAATCAGAAGATCTCGTATTGACAACCCGATTATACTAAAAATCCAGCATGTATATAGGCCTGATGCTCGCTGCTTTGATGTGGAAACATTAAGTTTAGAATGTGGTCTCATGTCTTGTCTGTGGTCTTCTTTATTCGACCTTACTTCAACTTTTCAGGTTCCATTCGAGATCTTGTTTTCTACAAACTAGAACGGGAATAAACCAAATTAACTGAGAAATGGCTAAGGTGATGTATTTATTATTAACTAGAAGATTTGTACCCGTCTAAGAAGGCGGTTTTAACGTGCCAAAAATATCTCATATCTGATTGGCACGAGTTTATTGCGGAAAGTTGTAGAAGAAAATCTCATGCGCATTGGCAGAGTGTTTAAAAAATAAAAAAGCATGAAAAACATAAATGATGAATCAATTGACACTAACTTTCATTTTACAAAATATATAAATATTCATTTCCAAAATTAAGTATGAAAGAGAAAGAAACTTTTGAACTGAAACGAAAGTAAAGATCTCCCAGAAGTGGAAAAGTAAATAAATTGGAAAGGAGTTCGTCCTCAATGAATCAACATAAAATAAAAAATGAAAATAAAATGCTGAAGTTAGCTAAAAAAATACCCTGTCATAACTCAGAATCCAAACAGTATCCCATGGTGTGTATACTGTAATTTGTAGACGGACAGAGTGCTTAAAAAATAAGCATGAAAAACAGAACTGATGAAACAAAATTAATTCTAGCGTAACTTCTTTTTAATATTAATCGAGTTCGGCATAAAAAAAGAAAGGAAAGCTTTAAACTCTCAAAAAAATCCATTGAAAATGAAGAAATAAATTAATTTTGGTATTGCTATTAAATCATCACTATCCCCGTGTGGATGAATCAGCATAAATAAAAAAAAGCAGGGAACCGCTAATAAAAAGCTGTCTGAATTTTTTGTTGCCTCTGGAAAGAATCTCTTTTGACCCACACTCCTGAAGCGTTAAAGATTTCGGACGGCTTTTATATTATAGATGATTTTAGAAAATATGGTTGCATCTAGGACAATGGATTTGCAGTTTCTTATTATTTACTTGTATACATGTGCTAATAAAGTTAATCTTACTAATATTATCCATTAATTATTTAAGATCATAGTTTCAGTTACAAGGTTTTTGCTTCATGCCCTTGGCCTCAATATTGCATTGCAGTCCCGGCTTCGGTATAAGACGACCGTCGGTTCTCTAGCAATTTGAGGGGAACATTCGAGTTTTACCATCATGAACAAGAAATTAAATCGTGAATAAATACATGAAAAAAGGTGACTAGAACTCAAGCTGTTTTCTGTAGTCTTTACTAGACATTAGCCGATGTATTTTCACCAATAGGTCTCCTTAAAAAAGCTTCCCTCCTAAGAACAAAATTGGAAAGAAGTGTTTTTTAAGAAACTCCTGTCTCCGAAAGAACAAGACTCGATTTCTCCAAAGATCGTCTCAGGCTCTTTCAAGGACATGAACGCTGTGTTCAAATTCTGGTATAAGTGAAATTCATCTAAGTGATATTCCTTCCACTGGTGTGATGATGAAGATAGTTGAGAGATGCTGGATCAGGTGTTGTCTACTTTATCGGCCAAAGCTCAAAATTAGGAGATCCGTCTCTAAAAAAGGCAAGTGTAAGTGTAAGTAATCTAACTTAACTCAATTAATCACATTTTCGTTAATGCCTTTCATGAAACTTTCTTTTAAATTTAAAATATGAAAAAAGAAATGTCTAATTTTCATAGCAAAAAAAATTAAATACGTCTTTTCTGCTTAAACGTTCCGAATAGCTGCTTAGTTGGGAAATATGTAGAAATATTTTTGATTAAAAGCGGAAGTTTTCTATGCTAAAATTCTATATTTTAATTTCATGATGAGCTTTCATAATCGCGATGAGAACACATGAAAAAACTTGTCTGCCAACCCAGTCATCAAATTCTTACAGCAATTACCATCTGGAGTTTTCATGCACAATGGATTCAATATACTCAAAGTTCAGGAAGACTAATTTCATTGCATATAAATTGAATATCAAACTTTGATTACCAAATTTTGTGCCTGACAGTTAGTTCTTTCGGTTTCTTAAAAAAATTATTTACATTTTATCATAACACTCTTTCAAAACTGGATAATTATTGAAACACAGTTCTTTATGTTTATTTCTTTTGCGTGTGCTTTCGTAAATTTAATTTCAAATTCAAATCCTATCAGCTACCTCTTTCAGTTTCTTAAAATAAATCCTTTAGAATTTATTATAATATTGCTTCAAAACTACTTAGTTATAGAAACACAATATTACACGATTATTGTTTATTTTACTAAAATGTATTATCGTTCTCATTCTCCCCACTAAGACTAGAAATTGTTTTCTGCGGTTTGAAGTTAGTAATGGGCCGAGGAAAGGAAATCAACTCAGAAATAACCGATTTGGTAGAATGTGGTCCCTATAAACAAGTTGCGTACCATTCCAGCTCAAATATCAATGGATATTCTTTGCTGGTAGGTTATGATTTCATGCGATGCTGATTATTAGATTTCCAAAGTGCAGAATTATTGTGTAAAACATACCCAAACGAGTAAAGTAGCTCCGTGAGTAAATAAGAAGTATGACCATTTTCACAGACCTATCTCTACCACCTCAACGCTTCATTTATGCACACATATTCTGCTAAAAAATTCATTTATTAGGTTTCCTGTAAGTTTGTTTACGTTTCCGCTAAGTATCTTAGAATTATCCTGTGTATTTCAGCCACACATTTAACATAGCACTCCCTATTAGCACAAGATGCTGTACAATATTGCTACGATATCCTCACGATATTGTGCGGTATTCAGAACATCGAATAACATCGTGAGGATATCGTACAATATCTTGTGCTAGTCGAGCTGTAACATTCAATCAGAAATGTAATATGCTTTTTCATATATCGTTGCAAAACTTCATCTTATTCTTTAAATATTTCTGACAGTGCATTTGTCATCTTTAAGGTTTGTATCATTCTCAGGAATCTGCTTGGATGCATCTACACTTTTCAGACTAAGTTATTGAAAGTTTATTTCTTAGCTACAGAAATCATCTGAACGCGTCTTTACTTAATATACTAGAATACTTCAGAAATTTCAAGACAAATTCTGATAGCAATATTTCATTAGTGATAAACTATTCGAAACCTTATTTGAATTTTCGAAAATCCTTCAGAAATGTTACTAACCAAGTATTTAACTTTCTTGAAATTAAAAGTATATCTACACTGTGTATGTATTATTTAGCATAGTAAATTGAGCAAAAAACCAGCGGGAGTGAGCTCCCCTAAACTTTCTCGTATACTCCATAGCAAAGGTGTCATTTCCTGCTCTCCCCCAAATAAAAATGACAGACCTTCGGTAACGCCACAAGTACAAAGATTTTATGGAACGTTTTGTAATATAAAATTTTGTTAAAGCTATCACTCACTTACTCGCCACACCTTCACCAGGCGTTTCATCTCGAAATCCAATTTTAGGGGTTGCCATAATTTCTGCTGCTCTTATAATCCCTGGTTTGAGTTTGACCACAATTTTCTTTGACCTTCGCGGACCGCGCCAAAGCTAAAGGAAACCCTACTGTAAGCAATCGCTTGGCCGCAGCTTACTATCGCGAAGCAGCAGTAAACTGTCCCAACATAACAGCAATATGCAATTTGAACCGAATATGCAATTTGAACGCCTTTTTAAACTGATTGAAACAAAAATTGGTCACAAGTCTACAATTAAGGTTAGAAGACCACATATCAAATTTCATTTATCTAAGTCATTGCGTTTAGGAGTTAAAGCGTTTACAAGCATGAGATTATACAGACAGACAGACAGTCAACCCTTTGACGAATTTAGTTCAAACTTTGATACTGATCTACATTCCTGATGATAAAACTGTGTATCGATTTTTTCTGTCTAGCTATTTTAGTTTCTGAGTTATCGTGTTCACATGAACACGAACAGACAGACTTCCCGTAGAAGGATTTTGTCCAAAATTTGATAGAAACCTACAAATGTTGTGTAAAGATCACATACGAAATTTCAATCCTGTATCTTTAATAATAGTTTTTGAGTTATCGTGTTCACAGACAGACAGACATAATTCCAAAATTGTGTTTTTCGGACTCAGGGAGGTCCAAAACGTGAAGATTCGTCAAAATCTCGAGTTCGAATTTTTTGACGATTGCAATGCTTTCTCTTTGTATACTTCGTATATGAGAAAGTAAAAATTTAGTTTGTAGAACAGTTTAGCGTACAATTTCTAGACATCAATAACAGAGCATACGAGCTCGTAGAATATGGCTTCAGTCGCAGTGATAGAATTCTTTATTCAGCAGCTTATTAATAGTGTTACCAGATTTTTGGAAAAGCTTTCACTAATCTTGCGTCTAATCCATTTAATTTGACATCTGTCAGCTTACCATTTAAAGCCAATAAATCCTTCTCATGATGATAGCCCGCCCCGTTTCGCTGAATGAATGATTAAAAGATTTAAATGGACTTTTAATTAATCTAGCTGTGCATGCCAATCAAAATGATATTACTAAACCAGAAGTCACGTGTCTAAAATGTGAGCAATTTCGATCCGGTTTCCGATTTTTTTAGTTGAATTATGGAAAAATTTAAAATATTACTATGATAACTTTTGGATGGCTTTTAGCTGCCATTTTGCACATTTCGTTTTAGCATCCTGTTTTCTTCAACTTAATCCATTAAAGAAACACCTTCTTTGTTATTGGGTTGAGTAATAGCGTTTCAAAGCGCGTTAAGCATATTTATTAGCTTTTAGTTTAGTTAGCGTCTTTAATCTTTAACAATAGCGTTTCTTATATTTATTGCAATTTTTCGTATTTATTTCCTTAAAAACTTCTTCTGGTCGTTTGACGAGGAAGTTGGTCCAACTGCTCTTCATTTTTTTAGGATTTTTTTCGTGTGAAGTGCTGGCAGTAGTTTGAGGTAATGCTTCTTCTCGATACACAACACAAATCTCAAGAGGAGCTTAGGTGACCTTAACGCCTCGATTAAATACAGAATGCAAAAGGTGTCGAAAATATTCAGTTTTGTCCTCTTGATATTCCGTTTTAATGATTTAAAAACACAAAAAATAAATAAAATTGCAAAATTAAAATGCACTGACTTGTAGAGTATTAAATTCTTCTTGAAATAAATTAAAACAGTTTGCCATTGCGTTTTATTTCTGAGTGAATTTTATATTTAAAAAAACAGTCGTGAGTAATTACTCAGCCCAATAATTAAAAGTGATGTTAGATACATTACGTTTTCATATTTTTCATTTGAAAAGGCTGTAGGGGGAGTTGGGGTAGATTGATACGCGAGAACATTGACACAGTGCATAAGTTTTGATAATTGGAATGGCTCAAGATGTTCACATCCTCTCATATATATGCCACTGTAACCCTTAGCACAAGGTATATTTTTCGGCCTTTTTTTTGTCAAAAGTTAATTTACAAATGAATCAAATCGCTAATCTTCTTGTTTAGAGAATTTTACTCTAAGTATGTGTTGTATAATTTCTATTCACGTTTTCCTGCCAGGGAATCTACTTCAAAGGTAGGGAAAAACATTAATTTTTCTGAACTATATTAAATTTTGAGGTTGTTTAGCATTGTTTTTGCGTGACCACTTGTTTTAATCAAAAAAGACTTTTGGGGACGGAATGATACAATGACTCCAGGGCCCATTCATACGCGTCTTCTGTGTGTATCAATGTGCCTTAAAAGCAACTACTTTGCAAAGTCGTCTTCAGAAATGGAGAAAACGTAAAAATGAACTTTCTAAGAGAAACTCGCAATTAAGTATTTGTTTAAACAATTAAAACGGTTTGAATTTCATTGCAAAAATGAAAAGTATTGTTGTAAATAAAGTTTAAAACATTTTATTACAAATTTATTAAAATTGGAGAAAATCATTGTACAGACAATTAATATTATCAAAAAGATAGTTTTTGCATTTCCAGATGGGGTAAAAATTATTTTTGTACTTTATTATTTTCGCAAGTCATCAAGGAAGAACGTTAAAATTTCCCTTAATTTCTGATTAATTAAAATTTCGAAAAACGGCTAAGAGGTACACATTCCATCCCTTCAAAATATTTTCACACACACACACTTGAATTTTGAATAAAATGAAAGTTTGTTACTTTGTTAGGCTTTTAAACCTTGATTTGGAATACAAAGTTTATTGATAAAACAAATTCTGTTTTGATACCATACTTATTAACCATCACCATTTTCGAAATTTCCGTGCGTATGAAAATTTCGTAATTTCCATGAAATTTCCGTACTCTTAGTATGGGGCAGATTGATACAAAACCAATTTATAGGAAAACGGGTAATAAGTATTTTATTATATCATTTATGACTAAAACTCCTATATTAGATTAAAAAATGTATAAATATAGTGTATTAGTTATACTTATTACCGTTAGTAAAATCATGTTTTAGCTTTCCAAAAAAAGTGCATCAATGTCCCCGCATTCCCTCTATATCGTAGGAAAGAGAAGAGTTGTTACCATTTTTTTTATCGAATATCATATAAAGAGAATTCATGTTCAACTGATACCATTGAAATGAGCAACTCCAATGTAACTACAAAATTCTTTCAGGAGAAAAAATGACGTGCCATTACAGCACAGCGTGAGACAACTAGCTGTTAAATGGCATGCATGGTTACATTTGCTACGTTACTGCCGCGTCTCGTGAATTGAATGCATTTGTTTGGGGCAAAAATCGTATTAATTTTGTGGGAATTTTTTTAATTCCATTGAAGATGTTATATATAGAAAGACAGAAGTTAAAACAACCGCTAAAATTTACAAGCATCTTTTCTATAACCATAGTTAGAATAAAAATAAGAAATATAGCTCATCAGAAAATTGATCAAATAGTTTATTATTTTTATGACCAGACTTGGAAAGCAGCATTGAGGAAAAGAGAAGAAATCTGTCTGACTCCTTCAGTAAAAGAAATTTAAACAGTTATAGTAGAGGTAAGTTAAGTTTATTTCTGATATTTTGTTCGGAATGCTTTTCAAGCAAAAATGAGATTTATTCTTTGCAAAAATGTTATACATTTTTAATGATTAATTATTGAAATATGGCATTAGTTTTCAACAATCTCGTATTTGAAGTTGCTGCATATTTTTATTAGTCAGAAATATGCATAATCATATTGGAGATTATTTTCATGATTTGAGTTGAAAAACATCGAAGAGGAGAAGCATATCAATTTTGCTGATTGATTGAGTAGGGCAATATCAGAAGAGAGAAAGAGATGGGAAATCAAAGCCTAACGCTTTAACGGAACATTGGTTATGTCAGATCCGTACGTGGAATAAAGAAGAAAAAAAAACTTCTTTTGTATGGCATTTGTATAAACTATGAGGAAAAGGTGAAAATAATGATCAGAAATATGTGTAATCAGATTGGAGATCATTTTCATGATCAGAGTTGGAAAAATCGAAGAGGAGAAGCATCCCAATCTGACTGCCTGATAGAATAAGAGAAATTTCAGGAGGTAGAAAGGGAGAAGAGGGGAAGTCAATTTATTATTGAGAGAGTCCTCTCCGGAATGCTTCTCGAGCACGAACTGCATTTATTCATCGTCGAATAGATTAACGTATTCTGAAGTTTTGCTAGACAGTTTTGAAGCAATCCCTAAAAGACCCATTTTCGGTGTCGGAATCCCTCTTTAAACCCTTATGCATTGTCATGAAAAAATTCCGGGAGCCAATCAATTAAGCGAATTGGCTCATGGGAGAGTTTAGTTGCGGAGGATGTCGCACTAAGTTAGAGGTTTCTTAGAAGCGATAATCCCCAAGGTGAAATAGAAGAGCAGTTTACGTGTGTAAGTGAAGCAAGACGCTTCCGCAGTTTGCTTCTTTTTGCACAGGAGTTAGGGTGTCTTATGAGATATTTAATTAATTACTGATTAAATTAATGCTCTGAAAATAAGCTGTCCAAGTTCAGCATTTCTTTCACGGAGAGCAAGCGTTCGGAATGGCTTAATTGCGCACCAGAAATAATCTTAAAATTGCATTTCGGAGCATTAAGAGTTTTTATCGTGCGATTCAAAATTTTATTTGATCTTTTCATTCGAAATTTTTCTGCTGGGAAGTGAGATCTTAAGAGGAATTTTGAAGGTATAAAAAGTGTTTGATTAAAATATTTGTAGGAAGATATCTGTTAGTGAGAGTAACTATATAAATAGTTTTCGAATAGTTTATTTTTTAAATCTGATCAAAGAGTATATGCCGAATGAGATAAGCAGTCTCTGGTTGACATTTAAATTTGTCTTTAGCACTTAGATTTAGAAAGTATCTGAAAGAATATTTTTTGAATCTTTTTCATGAAATTTGATCTGTTACAATTTATTTTTCTTGTGAAATTTTTTAGAATTATTTGACTAATGTATCTGAGATAGATAAAGCAAATTCTTACAAAAACATTTTTTATAAAAGCAAGAATTTAAATAATTTTGGTCTGAATGGAAAAATTTTCTTCTTGGAAAAAGGATTAAACCAACATTTTTATAGAAAATCTTGAGTATTTTATTGTGTATATTAATAAAGTATTTCATTGTAAAATTTTAAGTTTTTCATTGTATAAATTAAAATAATACGTGGAAATTTTAAAAATATTTTCTAATAAATGTTTGTATTCAGTAATTAATAAAATTACTTAAATTAGCTAACATTTATATACGCAATTAAATGGAGTTTGCAGAAAGAGCAGTGAGATAACATTCATGATATGTGATTATTAACTTCTAATAAAATTATTTAAATGATATCTTCTGAATAACAATCTATGAAATCTTAATTACATTCAACAATAAATGATTTGATAAAGTTTAAGATATTGATAATACAATAAAACGACATTCACGTTCTTCATAAAATAGAAACAGTTTATAACTTTTTAAGTTTCATAATTTTAAATACTTCCAATCATTATATAATGTTTCAGCACTTATTTATAGCTTGCGCGTGTTTAGGAGATTGAACAGTAAAAACTCTTCCCATGTCAAAATATAGCTTCATTAACCTTGGATTAAAATCTTTCAATGAAACTAATTCTTTTACGTGGAATATTTGTTTGAAGGATTATTAGTGGAAAATGAAAGCACGAATGGTTGATGAAACAGTTTTATTCAATTATACACTACTGTTTGTCTGGTTCTAAGTTCGTAATTTTAATTTGGGGATTTATATTAGTTGAATATTAATTTTTTATTAATAATTATTAGAGGATAGTTTTTGTCTTTTGGTTTTACAAGTGACCAATAATAAAATAGGCAATCTAAGTTTTTCATTAAGTCATACACATCACATATTAAAAATTCGTTTCGTATCTGCCAAATTTACAATTAACTGTTTGAATTTGCAACTAACTGTTCCAGATCTCTATAGATCACCGACTGAATATGTTATTGAATGAAAACGTTGTATAATTTAATATCTAGAAATGTAGCGCAGACTCATACTCATGTGGAACACACATAAATTAGTAAAATTAATTTATGTATGTAATACATACTAAAGTAATGCATTTCTGAGTTTTAAGATAAAATATAGACTGATATTTTTACAAATAAAATATAAAACATTTGAGAATGATTGTTACCTTTTTATGTTACACTTAATAAGAAAAATATATTAGTAACTGAGAGACGATAGGAGACTTTCCAGGAACTGGAGTTTTTACTAGTTGCATCTAAAAAAATAAATAAATTGATTTCTATAGTACTCTCAATTAACTAAGTGTATGAACATTGAAACTAGAATGACAAAATTTTATAAGAAAGTACTTCACGTTTAATTCATCATTGGCCTTCCTCCAAGACTGAAAGCATGTCCTACATGTTTATGTCTTGTGATCCAAGATAACAACATACATCTATTGTTATGAGGAAATAATAAATTATTTAGGTCAGATGACTAGAAATATTACTACCTCTGACAAACACAAACTCTTATTTCTTTAGCTGAGATCAAAAAGAAGAATTTATATTTAAGTTGGAGATGTATTATCTTTTTTAACGGCCAGTTTTCGAAAAGACGAGACGAAGTGCTTTTAACTCACGCAATAAATCCTAATCAAAGCATCATTCTTATT
The DNA here is from genome assembly GCA_013235015.1 of Araneus ventricosus. NCBI lineage: Eukaryota > Metazoa > Arthropoda > Arachnida > Araneae > Araneidae > Araneus > Araneus ventricosus. Next base: position 1,061,329 of record BGPR01000165.1, on the reverse strand, counting down.
ACTGGGAGAGAAATATTGTTTACTTTAAGGATAAGTCTGTAAGTGGTCATGAAAATTGTGTCTAAATCATATGGTCATTCAAAATCAAAGAATAGCTTTTATTAGAGAGGAGATGAATACCATTTTTTTTAAAAAAAAAGGGTGATTTTTTGTATTGTCACCATAGCATATGGAATAGCATATTGAATTGTCACCATGGAAGCATAAGTACCGAAATGGATGGATCTAATATGATGAAGGACATGAAATTAATCCTCCACTATTGTATGTTTAGCCTAATTTGATACATGTGACCATATCGGTTTGACATTCTTGACAGCTTTTTAATTTTGTGAAAATATCAGAACACCAAAATATCATGAATTGATTTCAAGGTATTAACTCAATCTTTATTTATAATTTGGTTCCACTCGAGAGGTAAATTTAGCCTTTACATTTTCGCACATGAATAATTATGATCTGATTATATTTCATAATGCAATTTTTTTGTCCGCTTTATTATTATACAATTTTATTTAATTTGATTTGTTTCATGTTTGTAATGATGGAATTTTGTAATCAATTTTACATTGATTTGCTAGACTTCCTGATGTGCTAGAGATTTGAAAATTTATACATTTATATATTAATGGTAGAATTACACTATTTTAATATTTTATGAGCCTAATTTTTAGTTAATCGATAAATTTAATTACAATTTGGTTCATACTAGAAGTGATCTCTGGTAGTGAATTTGGGGCAAATTGATTTTAACATTCTACAATATTTATAATAATTAACATATCTATACGTGTAAATTAAGGACTAAAAAGTCGAAAATAATTAAAATAAAAAATGCCACTTTTTAGCAAACTAATACAGGTGAGTTTTTAAAAACTGTTTTTATTAAATTCAATTTTTAACCATGTCTTTTATCTTTCGACGGAGACATTTCGGCTTAATGTAATTCATAAATTTTGAGTTCATTTCTATACTTGTAAAACACATTCATTAAAATAAAGATATGTCAATAATTTTCTAAAATTTAGATCAGATAAAGAACGTCAAGAGGAAGCATAGAGCATTACTATTAGAAGTAAATGAAAGATTTTTTCGAAGAATCCTAAAAAATCGCATCGAATTGAATGTATTTTAGTATAAAATTAAATACCTCTACAATATGAGTCATTTTACATGCATTTTTTTGAGTAGTACTCTCGTGTCAATTGATGAAGGGGGAGTGGATGGCAAATGGGTCAAAATTGCATTTGAGAAAAAAATTTTCAATGCCGATATAGAAATAATAGTTAGGCTAATAACAGGAAGTCACAAGATGCCATCAACCCGTCCTGCCTAAACATCCGGGTTTCTACGTTGAATGACCAGATAGTCAGACACTGTGGTTCCTGCATAATAGCCCCCCTTACGAGCGGCTCATGCAACAAATAACAGGAAAAGAAAGGAAATTAGGCGCGTATTTCAACCCTTGGCAACTACTCCTAGAAGCATGGGATCTGAGTACATATAGGGTGTCTACTTAAATAAGAGCCACCTTCTCTTAATTTCAGAACGACGGTAGCTTTAGTCATGAAAGTAGTGTCTAGGTAGAGTAAAACGTCTATGCGCTATGCGATTATACAACTTTCAACGCCACCTGGTGGCAAACTTCGGAGTTAGCGTTCCTATTTCAAAAACGGTACAAAATAGCGGAAAGACGTTAATCACAAAGTTGTAGAGCGTAATAGATTTAATATAAAAAGACACCTTGTGCATATTTATACGAAGAACATAACGCTTAAATTGCGTATTTGTATGTTCGCATTTTCCGAAATTGTGACGTCACAAGACATGGACAAAAGGAGAAAATGTTATTTTACAGACAAAAAAATGATTCCATTATACTTTTTCCTGCGGGAATAACTCAAACAGCAGGTGTATGGACCTTTCCGCCAACATTGCAGGATGTATTACTGTTGCTTGTGCTTGAACACTAACTATATGCCAAAAACGTGTGCAAAGTGAAATTCAAACAAAGTGAAATTCAAATCTGTATTGTAGATGACGGAGAGCGCTTTGAACACCGAAAATAAAGGTATCTTGTGATAACTAATTGTTTTTCTCTTTTTAATATGTATTGTGACGTCACAGTTCTTCGTATTAATGTGCACAAAGTGTCTTTTCGATTACTCTCTACAACTTTGTAATTGACATTTTTTCACTATTTTGTACCGTTTTCGGGACAGGAACGCCAACTCCGAAGTTTGCCACCAGGTGGCGTTGTAAGTTGTCTCATCGCATAGCACATAGACGTTTTACTCTACCTAGACAGTACTTTCATGACTAAAGCTGCCGTCGTTCTGAAGTTAAGGGGGAGTGGACCTTATTTAAGTGGGCACCCTGTATATCTAACTTTACTTTCAAAACAAGCACAGTTGAATATGAGCTTACTTCTCGTTCCATCCCCGACCAAGAACATGAAAGATAAGAAGATAATTCATTAACAGAGCAAGGAAAGAGAAAAATAGAAAAATTACATCCATCCAGGTCTTTAAAATGTGTTTCCTTAAAATAGGCGGTTTTTCTTAATGAAAACTATTGTAAAAGTGTGATCCTAGTATGTTCTTTTTTTGGAGTGTGTAGAATTAGTATGTTTATCTCGATCGTTTCTGTTGCATGCAACTTGAGCATAGCTGTAAAAATGAGGCCAATTTAGCTATTTTTTTGTAAACAGAAAATAACTGTAATGTTTTCTCAATATAGATCATTTTAAAAAAGAAATGTTTCTTAAAATAATGCCTTTTTGATGAAAAATATATGATCATAATATGCTCTTCTCTAAGGATGTACAGAAACATTCTTAACTCGGGAAATGTTTGCTGCATGTAACGTGAATATATTTGTTAAACGAGAGCGATTTAGCTATTTTTCTCAAAATAGAAAACTACTTGGAGGTTGCCAAAACAGTTCAGTTAATAGCTGCTCCGAGGTTCACTTTTTTACCCTGAAGATTCATCTCATGAGTTATTCATAAACTGAATGCTGATGCATTTTCATTCAAGTCAACCCTTTTTAACAACAGCGAAAAGGAGCTCAATATTTTTCCCACATATGAATATTACAGTCAACATGTGTTACCTGATCATAATAATAACTGTTGTGTAACGTATGTAGCCACTTGAAATCATAAATTAGTCAATTAATCATCACCAACTTCTAAAACAAACATGTTGTGAATTTATGTTATGGAGTAGAAAATGTAGTGTCTGTCTCTCACAAGAACTGCTCTGAAACGGTGAGCAGTGGCGGCATGAAATTTGCACATAGCATTTTGGAGCTCATTTATAGTTATTTCAACTTTTAAAAGTAATTATTTCCATAGATTTTTAATTAAGAAAGTGAAAGGATTATAATAAATTTATTGACGAAGGATCCATCAACACTGATCATAAGGATCAACAGAAAACTAAAAATATTGTATATAGTCAAGTCTTGAATTAATTTGTAATAACAGGATTAGTACATTTTTTTTATAATGAACAAAAAATGAGTTTTAATGTTTCCCGGAAGAAACCAAGTAATAAAGCTCTCTGAGCGGCGCAAACGTCTTTTTACGTTTTTCATGTTCAGTTCAAAAGCAGATAGATCGTATTTATATTGATATTTTCTTAAACAATCATGGCTACAGTATTCTTAAGATTTCAGAGATATAATTAAATACAAAAAGATCAATTCACTTACTTTAAAAGCTAAGCTTTCTAACCTGATAAGTAAAAGTTCAAAATAATTGGGCGCTCAGAGGCTTAATATAATAAAGCTACCATAAATACTCAGAATTAATGTAAATACTAGATTTTCATTTCCAGTGAGAATTTTCTATAACTCAAGAGTTAAGTGCAGTATACTGAAGACTTGCATATATTTTCCAGTTTCCTATAAAGTAAGATTTTAAGTAGTTTTTTCTTGTAAGAAACTAGCTAAAAATATTGGATGGACTTCTTTATCTGTCAGTGAGCGGCAGAATCTATGTCGAAATATAAAATTTCACTCACAGCTGAAAAAAATGAACAATTTTCGCTCAGTCCGAAAATTCAGGCTATTTTTTTCTATTGCTGCAGAAGTTCGAGTTAGTAAAGAAACGTGAAGTGGACATCACTTAAGCATTGAGTTCCGTCTCTGGAGTAACTGTCTTCCAATAAATCTCTAAAAATGGTTCTTCTCTTCCTTTTATTATTTATTTATTTATTTATCATCCTATCTCTCCCTAATGCGTTTATTACACTGATCCCGAAGATGGTTGAAACTCCAGAGACATCCTACGGCTTCCCTGTCACGCGCTTTGGCCAAGATGACCCGCACCAGAGGGACGATTTGACGAAGCCTGGACACTGGCCTAAGAGATGCCCCGGGGCACCACCTGCCTGGAAGAAGGCCGTAATCCCAAGGGGCCGAACAGAGAAATGGCAGGGATTGCTGCAAGGGAAGATTTTATGTACGCTTTCCTCTGGCATCCATCTCCACTTCTTCCCCGATTAGACCTCGGATTTCCCCCGCCTTGCTTTTTCGCGATGTTCTGGAAAGCTACACCAGTTAAAGAAATTGTCTCACGAAACCTATCGGTGGGGTGACAGGGTGGAAAGTTTTCCACACAACCAATTCACATGGCCAGGAACTGTTCCCAGAGTAGATGGGAAGGTAATATTATTTATTTTTGTATTGCATCGGGGGTTAAATTTTGCGGTAAAGGAAATGTATTTTTATTTTTAAGGGAATTTCAGGCAGTTGAATTGACCATTTAACTGTTTACTTTTCTCTTCTATCTAATTAAAGAACCCATTCTGTTTTGGGAATGTGCAGTAGTTTTAAGTCAACTAAAAGTCCATCGAATGCTCGAGGTGCTAGTGAATTCCTCGCAATTTTTGAATTACAACAGCTATGAATAAACTTTAAAATATAAGCTTAAAAATACAATTATTCGATGAGCGTATGGTTCATGGGAAAATAAATACAGTGATTACTGAAATTTGATAAAAAGACGGCACACATATAATATTGGTTATTATAATAATTCGTTTCTTAATTGTTGATGAAATACGGGTTAATTTTTTTCTAATAACCGACTGATATCTGATTTTTTTTGAAGAACGATATTAATATCATTTATATTTATCTTTGCTGCTCTTGAATAGCCAAAAAAGTAAACTTTTATACATACCAAAAACATGCATGTTTCTAATTGATATTAATGCCAATTCAGTTTTTTTCTTAATTTTCTAAAGATGAAAAAAAAATTAACTTTCAGTTCCTAAACCTTACCTGTCAATGTTATTATATTTATTTTCCTGTCATTCTGTGAGGATTAAATAAAATTTCCAAAACGTGAAATTTACTTCTAGCAGTATTTTAAAAACTGGGAGATATAAATTGGAATAATCATAAGAGAGATTAATTTAAAAAGTAGTGACTGCTTTCTGATTATTTGATATTTCATATTATCAAACGAGACTTCTGTTCACCTTCCCATTAATTCATTTTTAAATTTAATTGTAATCTGATACTAAAATTACCTATTATATTATGAAATTCATAGTGCTTCTCTTTTAAGACATGTATTCCCTTTTACCTAATGTTATTATGTCTTACATAAAACCGTATTAACTTTGTTCTGAAGTTTAATAACACGAAATGTTTAATTCTCAGAATTTTCGTCAGTATTTTTTTAACCTTCACTTTTTGAAAGCAAGACGTGAACATTCTATTTATAGAAATCAGTCGGATTCGACTAGAAAATGTCAGTCAATAATTCTGATGGCTTAAATTTACCGGAATATTTTTTTTCTTTTTGTGAACTGGTGAAATGATAGCAAAAGAATGTACTTCGTTTCATTTAATAATATTATTAGTCGTATTAACTTTTCTCTGGAGTTCAAAAACACGAAATATTAATCAGATTTATCGTCAGTATTTTCTTAACCTCCATTCTTTGGAAAGTAGATCGTATATCTTATTTGAAGTAATCACGAAAGGTGTTTATTCTAAGGGATGCGCTATAATGCACTTTGGTGTTGTCTTGTCAAAGAATTTTACTTTTCCTGTGAATTGAGCCGAATTGGATGAATTGGGCCAATATTTTTGTTATCAGTTGAGCTTTTCACAGTTAATCATATTAGTTTTTATTTCTCTCCAATTTCACTATGCCCGGAGGTTAAAAGAGTGATATACATCAATCCTTAATTGTTTTATCAGATACAGAACAAATAAACTTTAAAAGTATGTTAATTTTGATATCAGTTTTTGCCAAAAGAGTCTTTCTATGATTTTCCAGAAGAATCTGCTCCTTGTCACCTGTAATTAGATAATAACAACTGATTCTCTATCTCGATCTTGTGTTTGATTAATCACATGAAACTAAGTTGTAAGGACATTTTTCTGAATTACTTTATATCTGATTAGAAAAGAACAGCTGGATGAAAGTTTTTTTTGTCTTCATACCAAAGTTGATTTACCTATCTTCACACCCAGCTTGTTTTTTCTGGAGCCGGAATTATTCTACAAATATTGATACACAAATCTGATCTGAAAATAATTTCAAAGACTGATTTAGGTTAATTTCAATAACGCAACTTAAGATCTCTATACAAGTCTTTGGGTCATCCTGGTTGAAGGCATTCTGTAGGTTGTATTTTCCTTTTTGAAATTGAAAAAATGACTTCACGTTCGTGGCTGCACTTCATAAGAATCTTTCTTTGCATTTATAGTTTTTTTCCCAACAGAACTCATTGAGTGTGCAGTATCCTGCATAAACACCATTAATGTCACTCCCCATCAAATAGTTTAAAATTTTCTGAAAGTGAAACTGGATTTTATCATTTATTATTCTGTATTTTAGTAAAAGTATGACATTACACATTAAAAGTGAAAGATAAAATTTATTTTCAGATTGCACCATAATATTTTATGGTTCAAAAAGAAAAGGTTATTTCTCTCGAGATGTTGACGCGTCCTGTGTTTTATACTTGGATTAAAACGACTTTGAAACTACTTATTAAACATTACTAGAGGTATTTGTCTTTTGATGCTAAGGGAATAGCAATAGAAAATGTAGAATTTCTAATGTGGAATGCTGTAACTGATTTCAAGATTAAATGGGTTATAAAGTAGCCTGAGTCTTTTTGTAAATCGTAAAAAAATGACACCGGATAGATAAAATAAAAGGTGGAATTAATTGAATAAACTAAAAAATGATAAAGACTGCAGATGCTTTTTGAATATTATCATACAGAAAATAACGAGCCAAAATAAAGGAAAATTCTAACAAAAATATAAATGTACCCTACAAGTAAAATCACTTAATTTCCATACAAAATACCTTTCCTTTTCAAAATGATTTCGATTCAAACCACATATTCTAATTTGAATTCATCTGGAGGGATATCTTTCGTGGAATAAAAAAGAAGGAAATCAATTTCAGACTCATAAGAAAAATCTCAATTTGAAACTCGGATTCACTTGGCAACAATGGCAAATGAGCTGTTGTCTTCCTAGCGTTACGAGTGCAAAAAAAGAAAGGACAAAAAAATCAGCCGATAAATTTCTGAAAAATGTATCAACGTTCCATGTGGGAGGTCTTTTGTCTTCACTTCGGGGGGTTCGAATTTTCAGAGGAAAACTCCAAAGCAGCTTTTATGTGAGGGGAAAAGCTTTATCCCCTGCTCTCATTCAAAATCTTTTCTTTTCATTGCTCAGAGTCCAATCCAGTTGGGAACAGAAGGGGAGGGTCCGGGTGTCTTCTTTCTAATTACACAATTTATACACTTTTCCAGGTGGGAAGGGGTGTGTGAATGGGACGAGCTCACTTATTAATTAAAACAATTTTCTCGGATGCCACACAAAAGAACCTTTCCCTTTTCCCATAGATCGGGCTTCGGGATAACCAAACCGTGATTTCGCTCAGTCCGCTGCATATTCCTCAACCCAAAAATCAATGGTGGAACAAAGCTGTTTGGCGAATGCAATAGACTGTAAATAGACTCTTTGCAAGAGTTATTCCGGCAAGGCGAAAGTATTTTTTGGAGGGAACAGAAGGCAGCCCGATTCTTGCACACTCTTCGATCTTGATCTGTTAATTACTCTGCTGCGTACAGCTAAGACCCCTTTGTTCGCCAGAAACCCAGGAGCAAGGGAAGGTCTTAAAACACAAAGCTGTGACAGCATTGTAAGCAGCAATTATTTTATCCTGTGGGCTAGTCAGCCATTCTATCGATTGCCAACTGCGGAACAACATGTGCTGCATTTTCGTACCGAGGCTATGTTTATGTTTAAATGCTTCGATATACCAAAAATATTGATTTTTATTTTATTGGCTTATTTAGTTGCCCTTACCCTTCTATTATTTGCCAAAGTAGCAAAGTTATAACTTCAATACTTCAGAAAATACTTAAATTTTATATTCGATGACAAATGAAATATATTCACAAATGAAAATTTCAATTGACTTTTACTACATGATTAGTTTTTCGCAGTTTCATGCTTTAAAATTCCTGTGACTTTTATCCTATGTGTAACAGAGGTTTTGAAATTTTTGTCCGTGGCTATCCATATGTATATGGTAAAATTGTGCATCCAATAAGTATTCAATTGTTCAAATTTTTATAAATACAAGAAAAAGGATGAATTGTCATTAATTTTCCTAATATTTTACTAAGCATTACAGAAAAAAATTATACACAAGTGTATATTAGATGTATCTCAAAATCCACGCGCTGCCTTGTGTAAAATATCTCAGTAACAATTTTAGAAAATTTGCTTTAAATTGAAATTTAAACTGGAGAGGCAGTTCCAAATCAATTTTTTCTTATAAAGGTTTTCTAATTTGAATACTAAGATACAATCAAAAATTTATTTATTGTAATTAAAATGAAGAAATTTGTTAAAAAGATACCATGTCCCCTCATACCAGTTTAAGCTGATTTTGTTTCACACAGTCTTTTATATTAATCCATTTTTCTATTCACGCATACTATTTTACTTCTCTTTCTAGTGGGATTAAATGCAAAGGGCGCAATAAAACCGTTCTAGCAAAGACATGCAGTTTGTCTAGCAATCTTGAAGATCAAGAAAACACATCAATTTATTTATTACAATTTCATACGATTTAAGAGATCTTCACATTATTCATGTTATTTTGTATATTGTTAGATTGCTTGAAATTATGTGGTGTTAAAACGCTGAGTTTCACGGTTATAGCTTTGATGGTTTTGAATGCATCTAAAGAGAATTTGAAATAATTTTTCTTTACGAATAAACAAGAAATTAATCATAGCCGATAAGTTTATTTAGTTAAAAAGTTTAGCTAAGAAAGGAATTAATTAAAAAGTTAAGTTTATTTTATTAAGAGCACCATTAATTAATATATATATATATAAGGTGTACACTAATGAAGTGACACATTTCAAAAATTAATAAAAAAAACTAAAAATGTTGGACTACGTTTTTTTTTTAAATAAGAGCATCTCAAAAAGTTTTTTTCAGATAGGTAACACGGTTTTACGCCATTCTAAATTTGTTACAACGAGAAAATTCCATACGCAATGGCTACCGATCAGCAGAAGCCGATGCGTGTTTTCTGGGGTTTTTTTAGTTTTTCTTGAAGATAACGAAAACTCTTCAGTTTTCACGCTACATATGAATTAACAAATTAAAGAGCGTAAAATTCCCTATTAATACCAGCTTTTAATTTTCTTCCAGTTTTAATATTTTCTCAGATAATGGCTCTAAACAAATTTTTGATTTCCAGTAATTTACGACCCCCTAGACCACCGAAATGGCATGTTACCTATATGAAAAAAACTTAACGAGATGCGCCCTCATTTAAAAAAAAATTCGTAGTTCCAACATTTTTAGTTTTTCAAAATTAATTTTTGAAATGTGTCACTTCATTTGTGTACACACTATATATATATAAATGTAAGAGCAGGCTTTAAAGGTGAAGTGTAATCCATTTTGGTCAGGGAAAAGACAATATTTGGCTCAATGTTCGTTATTCCATCAATGAGGATAATTTAAGTTAGTTTTCAGTACGTAAATGAATCATTATTTGCTATTATCCATGACCAGAATTAAAGAGGTAACGCCTGAGCGGTGCGATGTCGTTGTCAGCTTACATGCTTGAATCAAAAATGGCAGATAGGAATGCGCAGAAAATTTAAGTACCCAGAGAAGGGAATTTCCCCGGAAAGACTCGTGACTCGAAATGAAAGTCGTAGTGCTCTTATTACGATGGAAGTAGAAGTGATTAAAAATGAGGTGTCGTTAAAAATGATTTAAGAAAGTTAAAAAATTAAAATATCATATATATATATATAATGTGTGTGTAACATCCATTTTTGGTAATGAAGGAACCAAATGCCGATGCACTGTATATGTTAATTCATAGAATTTAATTTTTTAAAAATTGTGTTAGTAAACCAATCATTAGTTTACCACAGCTTAAGACATCACATGCAATTTATCTCGTCATATCATAAGCAAATGAAAGAAGGCATATTTTATAATGTTTTGCAATTGCGTAAAACATCATTCCCAACATACAGTTAGGAATGTCAAAAACTCATATCAGTTAATATTTTTCTTATGAAGAATGGTTTAGTAAAAGTTATAAAGTGTAATTTAACATTTAATTGTTAATAATAAAATAAAAGCAAAATTTAAGTATGATTTCAAAGTTCAATTAATCTATCACTACTTTGAGCAAAAGTGAAAATCCCATGATTTTAAAATATTCTTCAGACCTTGAAATTTTAAAATTCAAAGACTTTAAAGTTAAACTGCTTCTCTAATTCCATACAAAATACTATAAATGATAAAAGTTATGTCATTATCCAATGTGCCCTTACAACCACTGATTTGTAACTCTATTGCAGATTACCTTATTGCAATTTTCCTTCCAGAGGAAAACTGCAGCTTTAGCAACGTAAATATGTATTTCGAGTTGTATTTAAAAGAACCTCTTAAGTTATCTTACCTGAGAAAGAAAGATCCATACTCATTGTGAGCGACAATACTACTTTCATTATAGTAAGTACGAGGAAAATATACCAAGGGAAGCATTCATGCATTAATATTAGTCTGAATAGGGTAGGAAATGCTGATAAAATTCCAAGTATCCGATTCCATCTCATTACAGACATTGCCGACATTACTGCAATGCATTTCCCCCGTCGTACATTGATGGCCTACGTGATTGGTCTGATTAGTAGCCAAAGATCTTTTTCCGACTTCTTCAAAGAGTTCATTGTGATATTTTTTTCATCTCTCGATTACGTAGTCCTTAAAAATACTGAGAGTAAATGCCTTTTAATGAGAAATTAAATATAAATGGAAAAAAAAATACTAAAAGTTAATTCTACAGCTTGGATTAAAACTTTAAACACTCAAAATTGTTTAAATTTCGTTAATTTAATGAGAATATCGCTACAGTTAAATATTATCATCTCCATATGTTCAAATTATGTCTTACGTGTGTATTAATTAATCCTCCCTTTATTTAAATTATATGATGTGCATAAAAGAGAATTGTGTCTAAGAATTCTAATTTCTACAAATTCCTGAATTTATCAAATTTTTTGAAGCATATCTAATGTGGAAAGTAAGATTGATAATAAATTTATACTGTAAATTTTAGTAATTTTTTAAATGTGGAGTATCGTGGCATTTCTCGCAATAATGTATGCAGGGGATTTTTTTATGTTACTGACAGACGACACATTCCACAGTGACATTGTTTTGCATATTGCGGTTTTTTCAGCATATATTACCGGTAATTACACCTATTTTAAAATTTAAAACACAAATTATTAGGAGAGGCAAGAAACATTTAAACCAACCAAAATCACTTAGACATCATCCGGAAACACCAACCGGATGAGCTAGAGACCGCTGTTCGCTAGTGCTACAGATGGATTTCAGCGCTAGTCATTTAAAGTTCTGACTGCGTTCTGAGAACATGCAACAGTTTACGAAAGTTGAGATGGCGGACATGTATCTTGTGTATGGAGCAACTGACAGCAACCGAAGGGTCGCGGTTCTTTTGTATGCGACGTAATTTGAAAATTCTCGCCATTCCATGCGTCGCCACTGCGAAGTGTACATAACTGTGAATGGTAAGAACGTTGCGAAACTGGGCGTGTGTACTGACGGTCTGAGTGTATATTAGGGTGGGCCGAAAAAACCTTTTTAGAAATCGATTTTGGCATAGTGCGGAAAAGTTGTGGAATAGATCTGTTAAAACCCTCAAAAATTTCATCAATTTCGTTTAATATTTAGCCGCGCCCCTTTGACATTGAAAAGCAGAAAAAAGAGAAAAATCGTTTTTTGTGAAAAAATATATTTTGAAAAAAATTCCATAAATTTTACTGGCATACAATGAAAATGTTACATAATGGGTCAATCAGAACCCACAAAAAATTTTATCATTGGAGAAAATAATACAAATTAGAGAAAAATGAAAAAAATATTGGATTTTCTAAAAAACTGTACTATGAAAATTATTTTTCGAAATTAGTATTGACATTAATTTATTAATTAAATAGCACTATAAATAATAATAATTCTATAATTATTACGTAATTTAACATTTTATTCAATTTGTTTTACGAAATTAATACTAGCTTATTTTTTCTTGAATTACATATAGACAGAATCCAGATTAGAACAAAAATCTACAAATTTGAAATGTATATAATAATACCTCATATATATTGAATATTAGGTGTTAGAATAATATTGTCCCTTGTTGTCAATCGTTGGAAGCTCTTTCCTTTCTTGAAGTTTGGCACTAATATATCCATCTCTTGCAGTCTCACCACAAACATTCATTGCAGCTTCAGATATTAGTTTAACACATCGTTCAACAGATTGCGTGTGACATGGAAATTCCTCGAAAGTTTGTACTGGAAACTCTTCTTCTTTGCATATTTCTCTCAAATCTTTGTACTTTATATACATTGTAAGAGGTGGCTCTGTTACAACACAGTTTGACCAATCAATTTAATGAATATAATCGGCTGCTTCGAAATTAGGTTTAGGAATCTTGAAAAAACGCAAACCACCCGAGTTCTTCGTCTCCTTATCTCTGGCGGCGAGAATACGCCTAACTGCTAATTCCCTTATGTGTTTTCTAGAATCATGTAGCATTGTTAGTAATAGGTGTTCGGGATGCGCAAAATATGCATTGTTTGAGAATACTTTATAAATAATTTGCTTAACATTGTCTGGAAGCTGCCTTGCAAGAGAAATCATTTTCCAGAAATGTTGGGCATCATACGGGCAATTTGATATCATTTTTGTCTCAAACCACATTGGAGCATAAACCAGCATTACATACTTCACGAGTATTTTAAGATTCCGTGATGGACTTGGAGTGCCAATGTATAATCGTAACAAACGGTTTGCGGTGGTCAGCCATCGGGCATGACTGAGTTTACATGGGCTATTGTCAGTCACGCTAGAAGAGCAACTACCATCTTTTATGGAAGACAGATGCGATACAAATATTGTTGGTCAGTACTTAGCTTTTTGATATCTTTCAGATCGAAAGGCTGAAGAGTACAGTCAATTTGATCAAATTTGAGCACTGGAGTTTTTTCACAATCTTTTAGAAGCAATCCAATAGCTCCAGAATATGAATATGGTCCCTTTGTGCAACCGTCCATTTCCAGAATGAGGTGCCTTAGTGGCAATTCATTAGCATGTAACATACATATATTCTATTGTAATGGTCTTCCAACGTATGTCTCAAGCAAACGTATTACTCCACCTTTCAACCCCGTATTCACATTTGTTCCGTCACATCCGATAAGTTCTGCAAACTCATATTATACGTTTTTGTAAATTTTATAATACCATGGGCTATTTCTTTTGCACTTTCACCAGCAATTAACGATATATGACCTATATACTTGCTACCTGGTTCCTCTATTAATGCTACATGCGCTGGTGATATTAATTTTCGGTGACCAGATATTTGTTGAACGATTTCACTTTTGCGCCCATCAAAAAACAAACTCTTAATTCTTAACTCTTCTCCCCTTCAATATATTCGCACCAAATTTCAAGCAAGGAAAGAACTTCCAACGTTTGATAACAAGGGACAATATTATTCTAACACCTAATATTCAATATGTATGAGGTATTATTATATACATTTCAAATTTGTAGGTTTTTGTTCTAATCTGTATTCTCTCTGCATGTAATTGAAGAAAAAATAAGCTAGTATTAATTTCGTAAAACAAATTGAATAAAATGTTAAATTACGTAATAGTTATAGAATTATTATTATTTATAGTGCTATTTAATTAATCAATTAATGTCAATACTAATTTCGAAAAACAATTTTCATAGTACAGTTTTTTAGAAAATCCGATATTTTTTCATTTTTCTCCAATTTTTGATGTCAGAGGGGCGCAGTTAAATATTGAGAGAAATTGATAAAAGTTTTTGTGGGTTCTAACTGACTCATTATGTAACTTTTCATTGTATGCCAGAAAAAGTTTTGGAATTTTTTTCAAAATATATTTTTTCACAAAAAAAGGATTTTCTTCTTTTTTTTGTTTTTCAACGTCAAAGGGGCGCTGCTAAATATCAAACGAAATTGATGAAATTTTTGGAGGGTCTTAACAGATCTATTGCACAACTTTTTCGCACTATGCCAAAATCGATTTCTAGAAAAAGTTTTTTTCGGCCCAACTTAGTGTATATATCTCCAAATAAAGAGGGATTTCCAGTCATACTTTCCTGTGTAATTCTGGCTTGATTTCAGTCTTTCTACCTTCCCTAAAATTTGTCACGTTCAATTTTGAATTATCCTGTATTTCTCAAGTAGCACAACATTCTGCGCGATATTGTAGAATATTGTTAGATATTATACAACATTATAATGTATTTTATAAAAGAGGGTGGTCAAAAATTATTGGACTCATTTCAGAAATTAATAAAATAATAATAATAATGTTACAACTACGGTTTTTTAAAAAATTAGAGCGCATTTTAAAGAGTTTTTTTCAGATAGGTAACACGCCGTTTAGGTGGTCGAGGTGATCCTAAATTATTGGAGCACTCCCATTTTTTAAAGCCATTATCTGCAAACCTATTAATAGAAGAAAAATAAAAGCATGTATTTGTATGGAATTTTACGCTCTTTAATTTGTTAAATCAATTGTGATATGAAAGCTGAATAGTTTTCGAGATATTGAAGAAAAACTAAAAAAGGAAACCAGAAAACGCGCATCGGCTTCTGCTGATCGGTCGCAATTGCGTATGAAAATCTCTCGCTGTAGCAAATTTAGAACGCTGTAAAGGTACGTCACCTGTCTCCCAAAAGCTTTTTTATTTGCCCTCTCATTTAAAAAAAATTGCAGTTGTAATATTATTAGTTTTTTTATTTATTAATTTTTGAAATGGGTCCAATAATTTATGACCAACCTGCATTTTGAATATTGTACGCTACCATGCTATAATGTACAATATATATGCTCTACTGGAGTTAAAAACATACTGAAATCTAGTATTGAAAGTTTTTTTTCAAAGTTTATTTCTTGATTTCGTGACTTTCCTTCACAATTAAAGAAAACCAGTTTATTTCTCAATGGGAAATAAATGAAAAATCTGTAATGCTAAACCATACAATTTGAATTATTCCGTTCTATCATTTAGAAAATACGTGTTTCCATATTTTATGCTCATTGATAACTTTTGAAAAAAAATGCCGACTCTATGATATATTCGTATATATTAGCTCAAGTAGATTATTAACTATTTAGTTTACGTAAAAACTAATCCATTGTTTCGTCTATACTCTTATTAATTAAACCACTTCAAAAGAATTCAGCTATAGATTACAAATTTTCGAAACAAGAATTAACAAAACAGAAACCATTGTTTTCAGAATGAGATAAGGATCTGTGTATAGCAAAGCTGAATTAAGAGTACATCAAAGTTTAACATTATTTAAAGAACAGAGAGAGATTTTAGGGTTATTTTTTATGGAAAATGTTGTACGATTAGATGCATTGTCAACATTTGATCAAGCGGGATTTTCTTCCTTTCACGCAGTCTTAAAACCACAACATAGTGAAAGTACATTCTGCAAAAGACAATTACAAGTTTTTTTGAGAAAAATTTGCAGAAAAAATTATTTAACCTACCGAAAACGTGACTAGAGACAAGATTTCTCCTAGAAGTGGATAAAGAGAAGAAAAATCGAACTTACTTTTTAAAAAACGTCGATAGAGAATTGGAACTTCATTAGAATATTTATGAGTTGTGAAATATAAGCTTCATCTATACTGGTAAATGGTATCGCAATTTAATGCATGCTGAGCTGTCTGTTAATCTTTATGGTTTTCGATATCCTCAATTTCAATTTCACGTTTAAAAGATAGCAAGTGCCCTCAACATTAATTTTAATTCCGCCAATAGTGCTCCTGCAGATATATTTGCGTGAATAGAAGGTGATGAATTTTATGAATGTGCTTGTTATAGTATAGCCAACATTTTGGTTCTTACGACAAAAAATTTCAGACGAAACCAAAATTTTACGAAATCTATGAATATTGTACTTGTAAAAATAAAAAAATATTACATAATAAAAATTTGAACTTCTATGCCGTAGTATTCGAATATAAAATCTTCCAGTGAGTAAAATTTTTTTCGCTCTTTAATGAAATGAGATGTAAAATTAAAGATTTGTATCAAGAATGCCATCTTTCGGTTTTCCATAACATTCAGATACGTATAGACGGAAATACTGATTTAGACAACTTATTGATACCACCCCAAGAGTTAAATTCCTGTCGGTGGCTCCAGGGGGCATATACCAATTATAAAGGGAAATAATAATTATGTAAAGAAATAATGCTCTATGTAAGCTTTATAGCAATAATAGCTTTACAAAGAATATGGAAGGCTTCGTAAAAGTGTTTTTCATCCATGCAGTCTCACAACCCACAGAGATGCATTCGCCTAATGACACTGATATCACATTCATAATGCAATCTCATGTTGGATATTGTTAAATATTTTTAGAAGCGCTTGAGCTGCGCACCAGTCTGAGTCAAATGTTGTTTGCATATGCATATATTTCTGCGCTGTTTAGCATGAATTTTTATACGAAATTTCTGCATTTGGTTTTGTTAAAATAATGAGGCATGCTTATGAAAACTATAAATAAAAGTAAAGATCAGAAGTAGATATTATTTACATTTGCATGAATTTCTGGTTTGTTTCATTTATATTCATACTTAACATTTTTTCCATCTTCATTATTGACTAATCCCTCAACATCTTTGATTAAGTATTTCTTTGGAACATTTTTTGAGAAAATGCTGAAATTCGGTAGATTACGGAATCAGTGTATGGAAAAAGTTTGACTCAATAGAATTTTTTGTATAAGGGTACCGTATAAAAATCTTAAATTCATATTTCTTGACCCGGCAGGACGCGCGCGACGAAGAGTAACGCGGAGACTCGCAAGGGGGTGTGCAACACCCCAATTCGTTATTTTGCTATTTAAGCAAAACTAGCAACATTTTTATGCTATATCTGTTCCAAATGATTCATGCAAACAGTTCTAGTTATACAAGAACAAATTTTTAGATGAAAAATTTAGTAAATAATACATTATATTTTTCATCGCATTGCGAACACATAAAAGTATAGTTTTTACATACATGTTTTCAACATTTTTATAATAAAGAATCACCAAAATACTAATTGTTATACAATTTGTATAGGAAAATACTGCTTCTAATTTTCTTAGGTACACAGGAAACCATTTTCTTTAGAAATGCAAATAAGAATTCTGATTGGCTTTATCTTTAGATCCAAAAAATTTAGGGCGTAATATACTTTTATTCTTCAGAATAGTTTCTGAAATTTTAAGCTTTTCCTCCAATAGTTTTTGTGAAAGCGGATAAGACATGCACCAGATGACTACAGTTACATTCGTCCAGAAAAATATAACTTTTGCATCAAACTCTTGACATTTTCATTTACACTATTATCCAATTTATAGGTCTTGCACCAGCAAAAATCTCCATTTTAGCACTATAGAATGTTCTTGAATCCACTTGTTTCCTCACTAAAACTTAAATAGCGAGACAACATTATTTTTCCGTCCTTAATATGATCACTCAAATGAACAAAAAATCCTGATGCGACGACGCGCAAGGAGGTGTTTCACACCCCTTTTGGTGAATTCCGATATAAAAAAAAAGAATTTTTCTTGAAACACGTTTCGTCCGTTGAATGTGACCTTAAAGGCAGCTAGCATGGATTTGACTCATTTCAACCATAGAGGAACAATAGTGGAGGAATAGTAGAGAGGAAGAACTATTCTTCCTCTATGACTTCAACTAAAGGGAAGTTAGCATTTTTTCCTGGTTTGGGGTGTCGGACACTCCCTTGTGCGCCCTCGCGGGTTATTTAAAATCTTTTGCAATTTAATAATTTAAAATATTTGTCAAGGAACGGAATTAAAGTCAATGTCAAGGGGTTGATGAAACAGAGAAAAGGCCTAATACTGTATTAGTGTTTGGGTTAATGTTGGATAAATCTCAAGACATTGTGTTCTCGAATAAGTTAAGACTATGAAAGCTTAAATTATGTTAATGGTTATACATTAATTCTCGGAAAAGTTGCACAAATAGATAAGGTTGTATTAAAGCAATTAATTAAATAAATTTAGTCTAGTTATATTAACACTCCTTTTTGAAGCGAAACGAAGGCTACTTTAGGACAGTCTTCGTAATTTTGAACCGCGGTATCTGAGCTGGCACCCCCTCCCCAAATTTCCACACCACACCAGCGGGAGGACGCTTGGCCCCCTACGTATGATTTAACTTTCAACAGGCCCCATACATAGCGGATCTTCAGTGACATTGGGTTACGAGCCTGGAACCCTCCGGTCCCAAAGCCGAGATTGCCACTAGACCACCGCGGCCTTACTAAATAAGTATACATGTAATATTAAATTGTAGAACAGAGATAATTCTCCATTCGAAGTTAAAATGACTTAATTTAAATAAGTTAAAGTATGATAACAAAGTAAATCTAAGTCATTATCATGTAAAAATAAGAATAAAGTTGGATGCGGGTACTAGACATTTATAATTAATTTATGAATTTTGAACAGAAGATTAATCTACACTATTAAATTTCGACTGTATATCTGAATGTATGTTTGTATGTGACACTATCTTCTCACAAACCTCTGAACGGAAAGTAACAAAATATGGGGAATAATCCAAGGAATCCATTTTGACAATTTAAATTCCGAAATTATAATTAGTAATAAAGATATTAATTAAAAACTAATTTACAACAATACTTTTCATTGTTGCAGCGCAATTCAAACCGTTTTCATTGTTTAAACAAATATTAAATTGCGTGTTTCTCTTTCATTGGTTGAAAGCTGCAACAATGCAATATGGATCCCTCTAAAATGTAACAATGAAATATGGATGGTGTTGTGTGCGAGTTTTGGAGATTTATACAAAGGAACAAGGAAAATTAAATCGCTCAAAAAGGGTTTTACTAAACATGTAGTTTCCCATGAGTTTTACTTTGAGATGTCATGTAAGCAGTGCATTTTGCTTCATGCGTATATACTTCAGTTCGAATAAATGGTAGTTACATTTGTTACATCAGGGATGGAGAGTCAAGGAGTCGGCTATTTTTGGAGGAGTCAGAGTCGGTTAAAAATAATGCTGGATTCAGAGTCGGTTAAAAATAATTCTGGAGTCAGAGTCGGTTTTAATACCATGTTTTAATTTATAAACTTTGTAAGTATAATTATTCATTTTTATGTTGTATTAATTACTAGCTAATACCCGCGACTTCGTTTGCGTAGCATAAGTATTGAAAATTATTTTATAAACAAAATCCTTTTATCGTCTGAAATGTTTAATTAAAATAAAAACATCATATGAACCAAACGACTTTAAAAAACCGTCGAAAGCTACTTTTTAAAGTAAGTTATTAAACATTTTTAAGAATGAAATAAAATTTAATTAAACATTTTGTTGTTTCAGTTTGATTTACATAGATAATCACTCGACGGAATTGTAACGCAAAATTACCTGTGCCTTTATTAATAGTTTAAATAGCTGATATACCCGGCGTTTCTCAGGATTAAAATACCTTTGTATAAATATTATAATACACAAAATATTTTTATCGTGAGAAGCCTTTTTGAATTAAAATGAACATCAATTGAAGGAAACGATTTTGAAAAAACGCCGAAAACTAATTATCTCCGTAATATTTGTTTTTTGTAATAATTTTTGTTTTAATTTGAACTTCAATTTTTTTCAGAAATACTGAAGTATAGGAAAGGTTTTAATGGACTATTTGGGACGATAAATTAGTTTTTGATTACTGAAATACATGAAAATAAACCAATTCAAAAGTTTTTCCTGGTATAAATTCTGAATTGTCTGCTTTAAACTTTTATTTTAGTGTTTTCCAGAATTTTTTAAATGTTTTTTGGCAACTTATGTGCAATTTTGTTCATCAACATTAAAAAAAATATTGCTACAAATTGTGCATAAAATTAATTTTGAAAAATTTATTAAAAGATATAAAAAATTTATATAAACATTCAAAACCACATCCTCCCAACTACAGAGGTTAAGGCTACAACGACTTACATTAATCCAATGCTTGCCTCTGAACAACATTTCTGGAGAGTGCTGTTGTCAAACTCTATTTCATCTGCTTATAAAAGCTTTACTATCTTTGCCTTTGTTGGAATTTGAACGATTGACTTGTGTTTTCTTTTAGGCATCGTTAAAACACAACTCCGAATCTCGTAATACTCAAAGTTATATATTTTCAATTAAAATATTACTTATTTATTATTTCTTAGGAAACGCAGATAAAGATGACAGGTGATATTAACTGCAGCGATTTTTTAATCTAATTAAATAAGCTTTAGAATTTTGTAAGAACCGATGAAAACATTGCCAAACGATATTTGAAAAAATAAGTAGAAAAATCAGAAAATAATAATAAAATAATTACACCGTTGCCTAGCAACGGAGTATCATTAAATTTACTTTATTTCAAAATCTTCTGCGTGTACTCAACTATTTATTAAATTTTGAAAAATTAATAAAAATTGAAGAATAAATGTCACAGATAAAATATTGGTATCATTGAAAAGATAAAAGTTTGAACTTTAAGATGGTATACAAATAATTTTTTGAGTGATAATTTGCTCCGAACTTACAGCAGAAAAATGGTTTCAGTTAATTTCTAATTAACTGACTGTTTAATTAAATTTTGCGCTTTGAAAAGTTGACAAGTATCTTCCCCCTGTTCTAAATAATAAGTTTACAAATTTTGGCTAAAATTGTAGCAGTGGTTTAGGAGGAAATGCGGAACATGCGTACATACATACAAACATACAATGAAATTTATTTATATTAAGATTATACTGTTTATTGTTTAAAAGTTTAAAATAAATTTTTTTTTCCGAAACCTCTCGTGTTTTCATTCAAACCATACTGTTTATTGGTAATAAAGAGGATTGATTTGAAAGTTTTAATTAAACAATATAGTATTGAAAGGAGATAATTTTTAAAAAAAAGACAATATATTTGTAGAAAATTAAACTGGAGGCGGACAAATGAAAAAGTATGGATCCCGAGCAGCGTCGAGTTTTTTCCTTCCCTCCGCACTAAAGTCAGACAAAAAATAATTCCGAAATCGGATAGACCATTCATTTCGGCAGGACACGGTATAATTTTTTTTACAAAATAACGATTTTTTTGTATTTTTTGCGATTTTCTTAAAATAGGTCGATTTCGACGGATTTTCGCTCACAGAATGTTTGAACCGCTCTTTTCTCCTTATTTATTTAGGAGAGAATGTTGGGCATGTGTCACGCGAACTCACTTCTTCTCTCCGTCAGGGAGTGACGTATTATTCGAGATAGCCCGTGCAACGCCGGGCCACTGATTTAGTAACTTTCAAATTTTTTGTCTGCTCAACTCCGTCAACTGAAGCTAAGCATTTTAGAGTAACAAAATTATTAATATTCAGTTGATATCTTTTAGAACTTAAGGTGAGGATTTAAAGGATTTAATGTAAAATTTTGGATTATTCTTATTTTATTCCTTAGAATTCAACTGCATCTGATTTACTTTAGTTAATAACAAAAAATCAGGATTCCCGTTTTTTCAGTTCTAATTCATATAACCTTGTATCAGAAGAACGAATATCATCGAAATATCTGAACTTATTTTTGTATTTGCTGACATTTGTGCATTGTATATATCAAAGGTCGTAGATCTCGAGTTGCAATACTTTTCTGAAAGAATATAAAACAATACCTTTGTATTTTAACTTCTGAGTTCTTTCAGATAACAAAAATAAACAAAATACTCAGTTTAAATAATGCAATTTGAGCCACTGTCCATGCAGAATACCATGCTGCATGTTTTGGAAACCAAATGATCGTTTTTGGAATTTCAAAATACACTTTTATGCAATGGTATTTCTGTGGATGGAATAGTATTACTATTATTTTGAGGTAAAAACTTTGAAAGCATTTCGCGAAGAAATTTGATACACAGGAAGGGAGATCAGGAGTGGACGAGAACTTAATACTTTTAAAGCCAACTGCGTTCGTGCAGACGCATAACAACACATCTGCAAAATGTCTGATATTTAACAAATAGTAATACACTGATTTAGTTTTAAATAAATTTAATAGAGTATTTATGCTATTGAAATTCATGTGCCTACAAAGCTATCTTATTCTGTTTACAAAACATGTTAAAGAGAACAGTTTTGAAAGTTTGATGATAAAATTTAAAAAAAGAATGATTATTATTATCTCTGTGCCGGTGAAGGTTAGACAATTACCTCTCTTTGATCTAGAGAAACAAAATATATGAATTGGACTCGTTCACTTTGAGCCGTCATTTACTTTCTGTTACTCGTACCAATTAAATTTATGAAATGGTTTGATTAATTATTTTGTGGTTATTCAGATCGAATTTCCCTTTCTGTGAATACGACAGATTCTCTCTTGCTTCAAGGTACGCTTTATGGGAGTGAAACAGAAGCCACCTATTTGGATAATTAAATCCCTGATAGCGCTTTCACTGAACTCATCTTTGAATTCCTCAATCCATTCAAAATAAGCCTAACACCCGAAACTGCATTTCGTCGTCTTAAAGTGAAGATAATCTAAACGTCTCAGACCGCCACAGCTGACATTATAGAAAAAAGAAAACTTTGATTAGAAAAGCATCATATTAACCATTCATTATGCTTTATTTTTTTCTAATGAGTTGCATAATTTTTTTTCATTGAAGCAAAGACATTCTAAACTCTTGCAGTAGCAGTAAACTGTTTCGAAAAAATTCCATTTAGACTACCGGTTTCATCAATATTTTTGAATTTCCTCCAATATTGACTACAGTTGAAAGTTACAGCATTGGTACCTTCTTTGCTGAGTTGGAAGCTATTAAAAATTAAAGTATTAGAAACCAGTAAAAATATTTTTTTCGGAGTTGGATATTATGCGTAGGCGATTGGTGTGGAACTTTAGATTACTTTCTTTGGATTACTTTTGGATCTATTATGTTAATCGCTGCTTTTATTTCTTCTAAGAATATTAAGAATTATTTTTTATGAGGTATTTTGCAAATACTTTGCGTTTATTATATAAAAATACCCCAAAGTGACTTCAAATTAAATAATGACTTTTAATTTGAAATAATGCATAAATTCTGAGTGCAGTCATATTCTGTAAATCAATATTTAATAAGCTATAGGACTAAAATAGTCTAGTAGATTCATCTTAATCGATAGTTTTAACAAAAGTATTAGTAATAAATAAATTAATAGCTAAGCTTGTAAAATATGAGTTTCTCATTTGTTTTGATCAAAGTATAAATGAGAATTGAAATATAATTATTTTTTGAATGTAATAAAATTTATATATTAATAAAAATGCTAGTTTTACATTCAAAAGATATGCATTTGCATAGGTAACTTTAAGGCATAAAAATTTTGATTTCTCAAAAAATTTCAAAGATGTGTGTATTGGGTTACATAAATAATTATTTGTGATTTCGATATCTAAGCAAAATGAAGGTTTTTGTAGCTTTGATAAATTTATATCTCTTTTACATAGAATTATATGTAAGAAAGGCATTGATGAATTCAATATAAAACATAAATTTACAGTGGCACACATCAAACACAATCAGTGAAAGAAATTATGTTTATAAATACAATTATTATTACTATCTTTATATAATTTTTTTCGGAACAGAGTGTATTTTTTACGACTGAATTTCTGTATCATGTGAATAGTAAATACAAGATATGTGGTTTTTTCTTTAAGAAATAGACTTTCTCTCGTTCTCTCTCTTTTTGAACATATAAGTCCTTACAGTTTGCTCATTTCTGCAATACAGAGATCGCTATTTGTCATCGTGATTAAGCATACATAACAGAACCAATAACTTTACTTTTACATGGAAAAGATTAATATTTCATACCATATTCCGCTATTATTCATATAAAAGCGATTTCTTTTCTGATCACCGAGATGATATCGTAAGGGTGCGGTTGATGAAAAGGCTGAGTAAGAATGGGAAAGCATTCAAAATTGATCGACCAAAACTAATAGTCAAAAATACCATGTTCTTTCCAAATGGACGAGACTTGAAAAAATATTTGGTACAGTCAATAAATAACGAGGCAGAGGATATTACAACGACAGTGGGGAGGATCTTCTCTCAGCAATTGTTACCGGTGACGAAAGTTGGCGCCATCACTTTAAGCCCGTGTCAAAACAGTTGAAGTGTTCGAGTTACTATTTGAAGGGGTACCATGATATGACTCAACACTGACACTTCATTGACTCCAACAGAAGGACGGACTCCAATTATAATCAGCAGAATAATAAAACATTAACGAAACAACTTAAAACTAAAACTGAAACTGAAGAAACTTATTTACATTCAGCATTCCAATTGGTGCACCACTGTGGAGAGGAGAGGAGAGCAGAATGACTTTACAGGAGATGAAGGAGCTTTTAACAGACTTTTTATGTCATGAATCTGCATATCCCATTCTCTGTTCCTCGAATATCGACGACCGAAATATCAGGAGACGGGGCTCTACATATTGGAAGTGCAACGCCACATAGTAAACTCTTTGTTGGAAACATACAGATTCACCTCCACCAAAAGTGTTGAAGACCCTCTACACTTGAGCCGGCTAGGTAATGCTTCTGTCAGAAGCTTTTTCGATCGGAAGGAACAGCTGCTCTGCACATTCCTAGAGAATGAAATTACGGTCAATGCTCATCGGTATAGTGAAACATTCAAGAAGCTGAGGAAGGCAATCAACACGAAACTTCCCGGTAAACTTTGTTGTGGGGTTGTCCTGTTGCACGACAAAACCAGATCACTCGCAGTCAACCCACAAAGCAACGTCTGCAGACGTTCAAGTGGTAAGTCCTGAGCCAGCCCTCTCCCTCACAGTCCAGATCTGTCCCCATGTGACTTCGACATCTTCGGTAAGCTAAAAAAGAAAAGCACTGCGAGAACAACAGTTTCAATCAGACGATGAAATCAAGGATTGCGAATGCAATTGGTTCAAACAGTAGCCAGAGGATTTCTACGAGCATGGAATTCTACGACTAGTATCATAATGGGATAGATGCCTGATCAATTGCAGACAGCACTTTTAAGTTTCGTCTAATACCTACTGTGAAGTATCCTCTGCCTTGTTTATTGATCGTACCTAGTAAAAAAATATATTCCGATTTCGAGATGTTCCCTCGATTGAAAAAGTATTAAAGAAACATTAAATTTGACTACCTTTTCGATTTATTTTTTTCTGCTTTTGACAAGGATGAGAATTTTGATGTCAGCACCCGTTTTTTTTCCTTGGAAGGAAAAAATACCAATTTTTAATTAATCGGGACAAGTAATCAATCCCTTTTTTTACCCATGCTCAGTTTAATAACTAATATGTTTTTTAAAGTCACATTAAAAACTCTTTTTATTAAACTTAATTAATTGAAGCAGCATAGGAAAAAATGCGCAAATGTTCATTTTTTGAAATGAAAAAGAAATGTTCTTTCATCTGCAGATAACTCACAACTGCCAATACTATTACTGAGCCAAACGTAAAAATATAAACTAGATAAATATTTTTTAAATATATGAATTCCAATTTAATTGAATATGAACCGCTTTTGACTTTCTCCAATTCTAAATTTAGAAAAAAAAAACGAAGAAAAGATGATTTTAAAATTAATTATGTCATTTCAAAAAAATTTAGAGTCAGTATCAAAATTGAATTAAATTAATAAATATTTTTTAGAAAGAGCCTCCATAAGTGGTTCAAATGAAGGTTAGTAAAATTTTGAAAAGGTTAAAAAAATTCATATGAATATTTTATTTTATTTGAGTTTCGGTGTAATAATAATACATTTAGATGTATCAAACATTAAATCCTCAAACTGCCGAGATTAAAAATTTTCCACTTTCCAAAATTAAGCACAGATATGATGATTTATATTTAGCAAAACTGCAAAATTTTGTATAAACCCCGACTTATACGAAATGATGTTATATAAAATAATAGAAATATATGAATTAATTGTGTGCGCTTCGTATTGTTTAACTGTTCGGTGACTGGTATTTTATTCATGAATCAAGAGTTACCAATTATAAAGAAACTCTAATATTATTTAACAGTAATGTTTTTTTAATGTCAAATTAATTTTGAAACGTAGCAAATCTTCTGAAAAATAAATGAATAGTTTTTCTATCATAGTTAAAACATCATTAAAATACTTCTAAACATATTCTGTATAAAGTGTACTTTGTGTGAAATGAAACAAAATAATTTTCATTCTGTTTTTAGAATACATTTAAATATAAAATTAAACAAATTTCTTGTTTCTGCTCTCAAAAATATTCACAATGTAAATAGTAATAAATTGCATGTTCTCTCTTTCTCTCTCTCACACACACACGCACGCACGCACACTTTATATGTATTTATGCAGAAATACAGCGCAACTGCTCTCAGTAATAACAAAATAACTTTTATTTTCTCTTCTTTAGTAATTAATGCATTAATAAGACAATTTTTACTAATTAGTGTACATGCAATAAAGAGAAAATTGAAAGAGACTCTAATGATGTACATTGCATGCTTAGATTCGTTGAATTATTCGCAGCTTAACAATCCAGAAATTACACATTTGTATACAAATACAATGCTTCGAATAAGACGGCTATTTCATACTACAATGAGTATCAACTTTTGAATTTTTCAGGGATCCTAGCATAAAAACCATCAGATATTTAAAATTTTATTCTGTCTTGAATTACTTCTTAGATAACATCCTAGAACGAGAGTTCAGATTTAAAATAACAAAAAGCTACTTATAACTGATAAATTTCCTAATGTAAATTTTCTATACATTTCAGTGTATCCAGATTTAGCCTGAGATTTCGGATAAAATCCCAAATATTTAGTTCCTCTTAGGAAAAGCATTTTCGATATCGCGGTTCTGCTGATAATTTTTAATTAGGCATTCCTCAGTCTAACTTCCTCATTGGTGAGACTAGAAATTTCGACTCAGCTTTGAGATTTTTCCAATTCCATCTCAAGTTTCAATCACGACGGTTGCTTGAATTGCAGATAATTTTACTCCCGTGCAACTTCCCGGAACTTCTCGATAACTTTTGCGATGGTGCATGTTTACTGAATAGGCCAGTATCCCTAAACCATCGGGATAAACGGTCATGTGGAGCAACACGAAATAAAGCATTTTACAATTGACTATAAAAGGGTGAAGAATACCGATAGTTCTGAAAAATAAATATCAGTTAAATGGAGTTAGAGCAGTAGGTGAGAAATCGATGTATGTGTGTGTGTGAGAGAGAAGATTTCATTAATAAAGAAAACATTGTAAGAGATGAAGATGCTATTTCAATAAACTCCTCTTTTTGGAAAATTTTAAAATTGTAAAGGGAATTGAAGGTGTCATTGCCCTATTGGAGACAGGAAAATATTATCTATTTTCTATGCAATTTAATTTAACTTTAATTCTTGTATGTTTGTAAAGATGAAACTTTGTAATCGATTTTGCACTAAAGTTGTCTGATAAGAAAATTTAGTTCTGGAAGGAAACACTTTTCATGCTATCCAATTCAATTCCTACACGTTCATAGAGTCAACCCTCTAAGCGTTTAGCTTTTTTGATTTAATAAATCTAATATCTTAAAAGCTAGCTTGAGTAACAGGATCTTTATTGCATTTAATAAGTCTCTGAACTCTTAAGAATATTTTATTCATTGGTAATTTAAGAAATTATAGACATAAACATGAATTATCTGATTTTGAATTGAACTTGCAAAACGGAAAAATATGGCTCAAACGCTTGGAGAGTAAATGTTCTAATTTTAATTTTTTTAGGTTAACAACCTATTTTTAAGCTACTCGAGGTCTATTTCGGAATGAACCTTGTATCTTTGTACCTTGGTAAGGCTATCAGAACGTAGTCAGATACAACACACTTCTCTGTAAACGCCCATGCCACAGGAAGGTGACGACGGTTGAACACTGAAGGTAAATTTAAGTTGCACCAGGCTCCACACTGCACGAAGTATCTCTGGAATAGGCCCTCCCCCTATGACCTGGAAGCCAATACTTAACCACTATGCCACTGCAGCCTGGAACATGTTCTAGTAAAGACAGAAGAAAGTAAAAAATAATGAAGCTTAACTTATTCGATGTATATTAAATTAAGTAAATATAATGTTTAAAAGCAGACTTTTATCAGTACACTGAAAAGCAGAATTTTAAAAAATTATTTTCTACCTTTTGGGTCTTTCTTTTATTATTTATTTTTATAAATATTATGGAATCTTTATGTCGATTTTTTCCTCAAATACATTCCGCGCGCAAGATGGCACCACTCATACGGAATCAAAACTTAAACACAGGGTGTTCACAAAAGATACCTTAACTTTGAAGGGCTACAGTTAATAAACAAAAGAAAATACAACCTTTATGGAAAAATTAATTCAAAAATAACATTTTAAAGTTTTTAAAATTATGAATCTTCAGTGTGATCAACACCAGAAACATAAACGATATGCAGTCTATAGGAGAACTCATCCCGTACTTTTTCAGCATGTTCGGTGTTATAGCTTGGACAGCTGCAATAATTCGCGTTTTCAGTTTCATCAATGTTCGCCGGTAGTGGCGAAAAAACACATTATATTTTGTGTAGACACGAAGAAAAGAATCATAGGGAGTTAAATGACTTCTTGGGGGCCATTGATTAAGAGTGAGGTTGTCATCTGCTCTGCGACCAATTCATTGTTGCGGCAATTTGTCATTTAAGTATCGACGAATAGATAAGGGCCAATGTGGTGGTGCTCCATCCTTCTGGAAAATTAGGCCTCCAGGTTCTTCTTCTCTTTTCGGGAATAACTAAGTCTATAACATATCCAAGTAAGTAATGCCAGCAACAGTGGAATCGTGAAAAAACAGTGGAGCATTTTTTTTTTGTTTTGTTTTTTTTGCTCAAAACATATTTACCTTCGGTGGATCGCATTCCACTTGAACGGTTGCATGAGGATTAGCGGTATCCCGTACGTGTACCCTAAGGCATATAACGCCAAATAAAGAACTCTCTCAAAGATCTCTCGCCAAATAAAGAACTCTCTCAAAGATCTCTCACCAAATAAAGAACTCGCGATTATTATTCTTTTGGAAACACTATGTATATTAAACGATTAAATGGCAATGAAGTTCTAAAAATACTAAAATAGTGCATTTTCATTGATAATACACACATGTGTGCCGAATTTCAAGACTATTACATCAAGACATGCGTGAAAAATCGATTGCAAAATTCCATCTTTACAAATATGAACACGTCATGTTAAGTGTGTAATAAGTCATTCGTTTGAATTATTTATGGACTTTATGTCTGTAACACAAATATGTAGATGATTGAAAGGGACGAAACTACTGAAAATTATTTAAAGACGGAAAAAAGATACTGTTTTCCAAGACTCTTGAGAATAATAGGATGGTGTTGCATTATAATGAAATAACGTTGTCTGCTTATCATATCTGAGACATTCATTAGTTTAGTGCGGATCATTTAGTTAAGGGCAGAGTTATTTAAATTGTAACTAGTATAGTTTATTTTTCGATAATACTGTAGAGTGGACTTTTAACCCCGCAATAGGAGCGTTGGGTCAATCTGACCCTGTGACATACGGAGAGCTATATTAACTATTTGTCCCTTTCCCACTGTCGAGCTAATATAAGAAAATGCTTAGAGAAAGTTACAATCCTAAAATTACTAAAAGTAAAAATTTCATGAAGATAAATGAAATAAAAATATGTTGTAAAGCAATAATATACGTCAAACTATACGTTTTCATGCAGTATTTGCATGAAGATACAGCGATATGAAAATTAGCATAGCAAATATAGGGGCAATTTTTTGACAACATATAAGTCTTCAGATAAAAAGCAGATATCAAAACTTTGAGGGATTATTTTTAAGAAAGAAAAAGGTTTTATATTCAGAAAGTCACCCCAGATGCATTTCTTTAATACTGCAGACTTGAGAATGTGAAACCTTAGAAAACTGTGATACAACCAGAAAGAAATTAGCTTGCTATTCCTTTAGCTATGAAGATAGCTTTCTGTATAGCTAGGAGAACAGTCGAGAATTCCTATTTGTAAGAAAAACATAGATGAAAAGTTATACTGATACTTCTGGATTTGATAAAATGTATGAATCGAGCGGATATATTTTCTACATAAATCTTTCTGAAAAGTCTATAAGACGGCGTTTTTCCGCAGTCTGCACATATACTAATTCATATATTTTAAATAATAGCCTGACTTTATGTCTGAAAAGTCTGAAGCCAAGAAATGCATTTCTCTTCGTTAATTAAAATATATATAAGTTTTAATAAATAATTTACAGTAGAGCAGTGTATTCGTTTTTTGACGTGAAAACGTTTTTCCGCTCGTTACAGTTGATATTGGGTCGAACTTTGTTGTGTGACAAAATACCGTCAGATTTGAATCGTTAATAACTACGAGACTAATAATGCGAAAAGAATGGTTGACACCACAACGGATAGATCATATCTATAAGAGTTTGTCGCATAGTATTTGTTTTTCCTGTGACGCCATCGTACCAGTGTAGGCGCACGCGCGTGATTGTTATGAATTAGCTTTATGTAATGTTATAAATAAGTGCTGCGTGGAAACGCGGTTGATTCTGGTGTCATTTTAAAGAGCTTGAGGATTATTATTATGACCCAAAGTAATAAAATTTAAATATTTATCAGAATGTAAGTAAAAATCGGTATTTAATTTAAAATCAGATCTCCGCATGTTTTTTGATTACAACATGCATTGTTTTCTTTCGAATTGTACGAAACTTACAGAATACTTGACAATACTTAAAAGAAACATTATATTAAAATTCGAATTCAAAACTTTGAATATTACTGGGAATATGAACATTTGTAGTAAATAATGTTTTACTGCGCATACGCGAAATGTAGTTCTATATACTGTTAACAGATGGCGCCATCTCTAAATAAAATATAAAAATAGGCGCAGTTCGGGTCCGCGCCGTTGATTTTTCGTGAAAACGTCGGGATAAAATCATAAAACATTATGATTTTATCCCGACATTTCGTAACAATGTATTCGTAACAATATGTAATAAAAATATGTAATTTAACTATCAATCAAAATCTAAAGTTTATCGCATGTAGAAAGGGTTTGTGGTAGCTTGTGATTTATAAATTCTGTAACCATTATACTACTCTGTGTATATATTATATTAAAGAGATTGGTAATTAAATTACATATTAACACGAAACACTTGTTTTATGATTTTATTCCGACGTTCTCGCGAAAAATCTGCGACGCGGACCCAAACTGCGCCTTTCTTGTGTTTTATTTATTTTTGCTACATTAGTGGAGCATTTTAAAATAAATTTTCTTTAATAATTGTACCCATATTGATATGAGTTTTGTTTGCTGACATCTTGTTTGCGTACCTTTCAGGAAAACTCTTAAAATCGTAATCCAGTAAAATGTGATTACTGTATTTGATGTGATGGAATGAAAGAACATAATAATAATCGAAACAATCAATGAATTGCTGCATGGGATTAGAAAAACAATACCATATGTGTTGCTTAACTTTCTTCGTAGCAGAGATTTAAAAATCGTTGCTGTATTTGACGTGCTACGACTTTCTCAAATTTAATAGAAATTAGTGGTAATATCCCCATTCCTTTTTACGTAAGTATTTCTGAAACACGCCTATATCGAAAATTAATCACGCCAAATAAAGATTAAAGATATGAAATAAATTTAATAATTAAGTAATATTAAAGAGATTTAAAACCTTACTTTTATTTGTGTGCTAAACAGTAGAATTTTTTTTTCATTTTAATTAATTTCCACTTTTTAATGTTGAGATCTTTTATTTCTCAAGCTCACTACCAGGTGGCATCCTTGGTACGGAATCAAAATTTTATTTGATTACCGTTGAACTCATAATTTAGTTCTAAAAATATTAAAATAGGGTATTTTCATCGAGAATACACAAGTGTACAAAGTTTCAATCCTATAGCACATCAGGTAGTGAGTGAAAAATCGATTTCAAAATTCCATCTTTACAAGTATAAAACAAGTCATGTTAAATAAAAGCGTTTAATTATGAACCTTATGGATTGAATATATCTTAGCATACAATGTGTAATAAACTATTAATTAACAATATATTAATACCAAATCTAAATTTTTTCTGCCGTGTTAAAGGAATATTTTCCTTGAAATTATCTTAATCTTCCATGTGAGGGTAGTTTTATTATTTTTTAGATATAACTGTTGTGAATAGGGCCAAAAACTTTGAAGCGAAGTGAATTGTTACTCATATGCAACGCCATAATATTACAATATAAATGAACATTGGCGCATAATAAATTCTAATCCGGTTGAACATAGGGATACGCAGCTAGAGGCTTAATTCTCCGATGTGGGGCTAATTTTAATTGATATTTGAATGTAATGCTTGTGAATAGGTAAAAAAAAATTGTCACAGGCAAAATGCTATTTTGTAATAGCATAATGCAATTCATTTAAATAAATTTTTAATAAAAATTACAAATGTGTATTGAATAACTGAGACACGATTTTTGTGTTGCCTGGCGAAAGATGTTTAATATTTCGCATAATGACCCAATTTTTATATGCCAGCAATTTATACATTCTCTTTTCAAACTTAAAACTGCCCAATAAAGATGCATTGCACACCCATATTAAGTCATTTATACTTATGAAAGCAAAAATGGTAATTAATTAGCTTCCCTGAACACATCTGGGAGATTCATTTTAGAAATAAAAATCCACTTTCATATTCGGAGATAAAAGAAAATACTAATCCAAACAATTAACGAATCACTACGTGGGAGCTTGAGAAGAACAACTCTGTGTGTGTCGCTTAATTTTCTCCGTTGCAGAATCTCCGAAATCGTTGCTGTGTTTGACACGCCACGGCTTTCTCAAGTTTAATAGAATTTAGGGGCAGCATCTGACCCTCCCTTCTACATTAGTGTTTTTGAAACAAGCCTATCACGGATTAAAGAATCCCAAATTACGGGCTGTGGTAGGAGCCGCAGTGAAGGGCTCTGAAGTGTCGGGCTACGGTCTGCGACGCTCTGTCAAGTTGTCGAATGAGAGCCAACCATTCCCGGAAGTCTAAGGCCACTAACTAGAATATCCAGACCCTTTTTCTTTTTCCCCTTTTTTCTAGAGCTGTTCCGGGACACTGCCTGGATTAACAGGAGCAGCTGAAACATCATTAGTCTTTGTCAACCGCTTCCCTTTCTTCTACCAAGGAGGAAAAGAAGACGGCTTCATTTCATTTATATTCCGAGCTCTCTCCCCCCTCAAGAAGGAATTCCCCCTAGAAGGAATTCCCCCTTCAAGACCAGAGTTTCACATAGAGGACGGCTGCAAGAGAAGAATCGGAATCGACTTTTAAATTGCTCAAAAGAAAATTGAGGAAAAATAAAAGGACAAAAAATATTATATATATAAGGAGGAGGGGTGAGTTTGATTCGATACTTTTCTCTGAGAACATTTTACCTTTATTAACTCCATACCTTTACAAGTTCTTTCTTTCTCCATTCGGAAGAAATTCGTTTCCCAAAGTGGGAGTTGCATAAAAACGAATTCCATACAATTATAAAATGTACCGAGTTTTATGTACACAGGTGGAGAAAGAGTGACTCGGATGATAATAGATATTTCTTGGTTTTTTTACATCATTGCATAATTGGGGACAACTTGGGAGTATTAAAAATAAGAAAGTACTTCTCCAGAAAATTAAAAACATTTTCCTTTTATCAGGAGAAAATATTTCCTTCAAGTATCGTATTTAAAATAAGCTTTATTTCGAGGCTTTGGCCAAAATAGATTCAAACTAATTCTTTATCGATTATAATCAGTTTTATTAATCCTTTTTCTACAAATTTATTTCAGCATTTGGTTATATACAATATTTTTGGTTTTTTGTTTCTTAGAGTTAAATATAATCATTTGAAATCTGAAATATATTTCATACATCACTCATTGTATTTAACTCACATGTAATTTCAAACATTCTTCTATTCTAATTTATTATATATCCATACCTATTTAGCATTTTTACCTTTTGAAGTTCCTTCAAATTCTGTTCTTCATTTTCATGATCCAAAGCACGACCAGTTCAAAATTCAGCTGAAATACAGAATTTTTTTTGTAATTCTTCATCACAGCTTGTAGTGTCCGAAAGGAAGTGTACCGGAAACACAAATATTATATAAGTTGACTATAATTACTATTATAAGTTCATTTAAATAATTTTTTTTATTTGAAACTTGGTCACGATCCTTTTTTTGTCAAATTATATTTTTGTCATAATCTTTTCCCTTATTTAAATAATATATTTACAAATAATTACATTTGAAGGTTGTAAATGGTCTCTTTGACCTTGAAATGTACACCAGAATGAGTTAAATTTCACGTCGCTATTGTTCACAGTTTTGGTTGAGTTCTAGTGACATGCAGACAGGTAGATATATGTACTTTCTGTTTTATAAAATAGATATCACTGAGCAGAGGTAAAAGGGTTAGATAAAAGTTTTATAATTAAGAATTTTTTGCAGGTCTTTCAGACATATAGGTGATGTGATTTTATTGTTTCCAAGAAATTCAAAATTTTCTGTAATTATCACTGGCTTAAACACATTCAATTCAAAATGACCGTTTGAACCACTAATGGTCACAGTCCAAACATTATAGAAAATTCCATCAACAGAAGAAAGTTTCTCTCACTAAATTACGAGTTCGAGATCTTTATAAATGATTTTAACATATTAATGATGCCTCAAAGGCATTGATTAGTTTCCATATCTATATACAGGATGTTTAACGGCAGCGTAAACAACCTGACAAACGAAGATATTGGAGGACTCATTCGATTTCTGACTCTTCTTATTGTTAAGGAAAGTATCTATAAGCTCCGTAATATGCAACGGATGGTCGAGTCCGTATTCTGGAGCAGTCTTTATTTAAAAGCAGATCCGAAAAAGTTAGGAAGACAAGGCTTACTAAATGGACTGAATGAAAGGAATGTCCAAACATTGCGTCTGAATGTCCAAAGTAGGACTGTACTTCGAAAAGGGGAAGAATTGTAATGGAACTGACCTCGTTAGGTAATCTGAAATAGTAGAACAAGGAATATTGAATATTTAATACACATAATTATTTAAAATTATTGTGAACTTACTCGTAAAATGAATCCATATGATTAAATACTATTCTTTTTTAAAAGTTTCTCTTCTTAATCTCTTTCTGTACATGAATTACCTAGTAATTCTCTCTATCTTTAATTATTAAGTTGAGATACAGTGTTACATCGTTGGGCGTCACCAGAAAACTTTGCTTTTAATTACGAGGGTCATTGACAGTTGCTTTAGGTTGTCCGATGTACTTTTGGTAAAGCCAGAGAGTTTAAATTTGGATTAACGCTAAGGTCAATAAAGATTGTCTGAACTATACGGAAACTATCAAAGACAACATTTACAATTAAATCATAAATTAAAAAGATATTAATCAGCAAAGGAGGGAATGAATTTGAAACTTGTATTAAAGTCCAATAGGCTGTAAGCATTTTATATATTAATTCACATATGATTTCATTCTGAAGATTTTTACATTTATAATATCCGCAGTTTTATTTAAAATAAAGATCTTCAAAAAAGTAAGTGTTAAAGGAGCTTTTTCAATTTTCATATTTTGCTGCCGAAATTTTCACCAAGCAGCCGAAGCTGATTCACAATTAATAGAAAAAAGCTTCAGTAGCAAAGTTTTTACATAACATTTTTTAGACTCATCATAAGGCATTTGGACTGGTTGGAAGCAATTGGAAATTGTTAGAAGCAAAAATGACTATAAATAACAGTTTAATTCGCATATTTGCCACGTAGTCGTTCATAGTAACACCTACTGGTGATTTTTGCACTAATTTTTTATACTAAGAAAAGAAGAAAAAAAAATGGAAACACCGAAACATCTTGAACAAGGAATGCTTACCCCAAACCGTTTTACAATCCGATTATTTTTCGATTTTTTTTTTTTTTGAAATGCCTGTGGACTTTTTGCCCACCCTGTATAAACATTTGTACAAAACAAACAAAAGTATTAAAGATAATTTTAAAGAAATGGCCAAAACTTACCTTAAATATGTACTTGAATTTTAAAGAATCTGTATTATATCAAACGCTTATGCGTGGCGTAAAAAGAACCTTTATTTCTTTCTCCCCGTTTGCAACGATCAGTTTGTTTACCATTCTCAACCTTGACGCCGAGAATTCCTCTAACCGGTTGAGCTAATCGCTTACGCGTAGGAAAATTCGTTACTTTTTTTGAATTTATTGATTTAAAATGAGTTTTTTGAGAACTGTTGAATACAATTTGCGTAGAAGAGAGCAGCGTACAAGGGAATCCCTGGCTTTTATATCTATCTATCTATATATATAAAACGCTTATGTGGACGCAAAATTGGGCCGAATTTAATACTCGCAAGTTTGGAAATTGTTTACGTTTGAATCGGCGGAACTCTCGAATTGGTTTGAAGTCAGAAACAACGAATTTTTTTTTTAGTTAGATCGTTTGAATTAAATAAGTTTGAGTCGTACAGTTTGGACATTTCGTACCTTAGGGGCCCAACGAAAGTTACAGTACGGCGCCAAACTTGAATTTTTTTGATGATAGATCACCAAATGTGGTAGGTAACCCCAATAGTTTTCTTTTGCAACCTTGGCGAGTTTCCCATGATTTGACGCCAGCTTGGCGAGGCATGTACGTACACTTTGGTTTTACCTTTAAAAAACAAATGACTAAACTGAGAAAAACACTATGTTTTTCTTGACTAAATAATTATTGGAATAAGCATGTATACAAGTGGGGAAGCTTTTCTGTGCAATATTTAAATGAAAAGTAAGAATGTTTAAAATTTTGCTGTAAAAAGCAATGATTTTGGAAATTTTTTTAAAAAGCTCTCTAATCAATTGTAAAAGGCTAAAAGTAAATAAGGCTAAAAGTCAATAATTATTATGGGTTTTAATTTTGAATAGTTAATATGAACATTTTCAAGCCAATATTTTCTTTAAACTGTCCTTTTCTAGCTAAAAGGTTGCGAGATGGGTGACATCATTCTACGACAACTAGAATTTTCTGAGATTTAAAACCCAAATGACTACACTCACAAAAACACTATATATTTCATGACTAAATAATTATTGGAATAAGCATGTATATATGTGGGGAAGCTTTTCTGAACTACATTTCATTGTATATAGGGCATATTTGAAATTTTGGTGGAAAAAGCAATGTTTTTAAATTTTTTTTGAAGATTTGGAAAAAGACTATCTTATCAGTTTTAAACTTAAAATTTTGTTGGAATGGAGTTAAGTTGAAATAAACTGTTGAAGAAATAGTCAAAAGTGTATGGCAAGAAGTTTTAAATGATTGATTTCTGATTGATGAGAATAATTTTGATTTTTAATCATCTTTGAATTGTAAATATTAACATTCAAATTTCTTTCTAACATTTACTTATATATACTGTACTACCAGAAGATTTTAATTGTAGAAACTGATGAAAAATTAATTTTGGAAGTTCATGCAATTTCAAATAATTTAAATTTAATTTAGTAATTAATGTACTTATAATTTCCTCATACTAGCAGAAACACATTTACAACAGTGTCTTCATTGTAGCGAGCGAAGCAAGCAGGGTTTGCATACCAAACCCCAGAGGATTGCACCGCAGTCCTCCTGGGGGTTGGCGAGCTTCAGCGAGTAGGGGGCAGAGCTCCCTAGTATTTTTTATTTTACGTGAAAATAAGAAGATAATGTCAAAATACCATTAGAGATTTAAATAAAAAGGGAAATTAATAAAAATTAGGATATAATAAAAGACAGTTCTTAGTTTTTATATTTAATTTTGTTGTTAGTTTTTATCTAAAGACTTTAATCAGCGTCCAATTATATTTGAATGCAACAAAGATCTGTTCGTTTCACTTTCAAAATTTTTAGTTTTGTCTTGCCAGTTTAAAAATAAAGTTCTTTCATGAAACTTTTATTTAATATTCATGTTGAATCTCTGCTTTTTTATAATTATTACTGAAGCTAAACAAATGCTTTATCTATTTCAAAATTCCTATTTAATTTGTTCTGTAATAATTTTAGGAATTATAGTGAAGTTTATTAAAATATTAATAATATACCTCAGGAAAGGTAACAATCAAATATATAACTCAGAATATTTTCAAAGAATCATTTAAAATATATTAAAATGTTTGACGAAAGCATGCGCAATAAATTACTTGGTAATTTCTATAAATAATACGTAAAAAGTTCATAAAATTTCTTTTAATTATTCATAAACAATTTATTTTTGGTGATGGCTATACAAGTTACATAACAGTTGTTTCAAAAATATTCCACGGGCTTATAGGTTTGAAACAAGTATGAAATTTCTATTCAGCTATAATGCATTGATTCATATCTAATAAATATACATGTAAAGCCTATACAGATAATAAATTGGTAGACACACATTTGTCATTTATTCACAACCGTGACATGCATAGTTAAAGAGTTTAATTTGAAAATTTATGCAGCTTCATTCCTTTTAAAAGAAACATGATGATCTCATAATTCTTGCATTTCAATGAAATCCTAAATGAATATCAGCCTATGTTGCATTTAGAAAAGACTCAGCTGTAGTTGCGAATGCACTTCTTTTCCTGTATTTCAATGATAAAAGCGACAAAGAGATGCATTTAATACGTTTATGATAAATGATTGCTCACTTTTAAAAGATCTCAGCTTTGTAACAATCTACTTCTTCGAAAAAGAATTTTATGATTTTCATTTTGGTGCCTGTAAATTTATCGAAGTCTTTTTTTTCTTTCTTTATAACGCCGGAAGAAAATCTTAAGTTGTTCAGTTTCTACACGCATTTTACCCAAGAGGAAAGTGAACAGAAAATGAACACAAATTTATATAAAAAAATTACTCATTAAAGTTCCAACTGACAAGGATAATTTATTCAAATTCCGGCACTGAACAATTGCATTTACCGACGAAAGTTTTTAAGGAGCTTAAATATTCTTTGTGGTGAATTGATGGAAGAAAAGCTAATGCCAAATTGTTCGTTTCATCATGATTAAAATGTTCCATACATTCCTGTTTGGATAAATACGTCTCGGTATTTAAAGTTCCGTTAATGAAAATATAAGGGAACTGCTTATGTTTTTCTTGCTTTGCTTGATTTATGATTCTTGCTTTGTATTTGATGCTTTTTCTATTGAGTCAACCAGACTTTTTTTCAATAATTTAAAATAAAATTGCAATCTTTTGAATATTTTAATGCAACCCTTTGGGAAATAAACTTATTTTAAAATAAAAATCTAACTGTTAAAGGATTACATTTTTTCCAATATTTAAATATATTCTCTACAACATTTATGATTAAACTGAATTCAGATACGACTATTATTATTAACTGACTATTAGAAATTTGGACTGTAATTGATTATGCAAATTAGACATTACCTTTTTGAAACAGAATTTAGAGTTTGCAACAACAGTTGGTTTAAAATAGCAATCACTGGAACGTCTTGAAAAAATATTTTATTATATACTTCGAATTTATTTTAAATGAAAAATGAATTTATTGAATGTTATTATACTTATCACAAAGTAGTTACGAATGTCCACAGTCTAGAGTAAGAACGCGCATAACATGAGAGAATTTTAAAATCTGATTTTAGAACTTTCCTCTTAGTTTCTTATTTTTCTAAGTTCATTATCATGTATACTATTTCCCATGTTTTCGATATGATTACTAAAGCTATATTACCAGCATAGTCCATTGAGTGTGCGCGTCACAAATATTGATATAAATGTTTTATATAAGGTAAAAAATTACGCATTGATCATCATTCAATCCTGTACAGTTGAATACAGTATGAAAGGTCTGTGACAAATATTTACTACTATCTACTACAGAATAAGTACACAAATTTACGGAAGTAACTGCAAACAATTCGACTGCAATATCAAACATTTTGGAAATAGCATAATACCATTTATATTTGACTTCAATGACGAGAAATAGAAACAACGAGGAAATATAGGTAAAGCAAGAATCTAAAAATGAAATGATTACTCCCCGTAAATTTGCTTTTAATTGCTTAATGAGAATTACATGGGAATTACGCAATAATTTATTTCTAATTTGAAATGCGTCTAAATTACGAGGCATGTCCGGAAAGTAAGTACTGTTTTGGAAAAACTCGCATAAAAAATGTTTTTTCAAACCAAAATTTATTTTTACATGAAAGAGCATTTCGTAAACTATTTTTCTACATAGTTGCTACCATTGTTCAGACATTTGTCATAGCGAGAAACCAACTTGTCTATACCCTCTTCAAAGAAAGATGCCGCCAGTGAAGACAGCCACTGCTAAACACCATTTTCTGCGTCGTCATCGCTGTCAAAGCGCCTACCTCTAAAATCACGCTTCAAGTTCAAGAACAAACCCAATTTTCATCACCGGTCACAATTTTGTTTAGGAATTCATTGCCCTCTTCACTTCATCGTGTACGAAATTTCAAAGCACTGCCAAGTCACTTCGTTTTATGGATATCCGTAAGCATTTTCGGAACCTAACGGGAACACAATTTGCGATAATTTAAGGGATTTGTGACAATCTTATGCAAAACAGTTTTTGAAATTTGTGGAAACTCATCAAAAAGCATTCTTATTGTGAACCGTCTGTTTTCACCAATTTTCTCATTCACTGTTGCAACCAAACCATCATTGACAACAGAAGGTCGCCCACTCCGTGCTTCGTCATGAACATTGGTGCGTTCATCATTAAATTATCGAACCCACTTTCTAACCATTCCATCAATCATTACATTTTCACCATAAATCTCTACAAGTTGACGATGAATTTCAGCTGGCTTAACTTTCTTTGCGTTCAAAAACCGTATTACAGAACCCACTTCACAGTCGGCGGGATCGGCAATCGTCTTAAACATTTTGAACGCTCACTAACACATGTAAACACAACACAATCCGGCTGCAATGGCGTTAGTGGATAGACAATGAATCACCGATACGTGTGCACATGCGCGGAACTGCGACACTAGCGCTGCGGTGGCGGTAGAACGAAACGGTACTTACTTTCCGGACACGCCTCGTATTAAATTTCAGAGAATTAAAGTATTTCCGAAATTTGTAAATATGGAAAGAAAATCCTTCTTATTCTGATTCTTGCTTTGTATTTCATCCTTTTCTGCTGCTTTATAATAGGAAATCGCATTATACGGGACATGCTTTATTAGACGACTTTTTGCAAGTTTAAATATGTCTCTAAAACTGTATCTGCGTATATTACTAGAGAGATGTTACTTTTGTAAACTGTTAGTTTCACTTGTCATATATGAACAAGAGGTAAATGTATACTAGACCAATGCTTTACTAGACCAAAAAATAAAAAGCTATCTGAAAATGGTAAATTTATCTTATGCGTTGTAAGGGACTTTTTACCACGCTGTATGATTACTACTCGCAATTTTTCGTCGCTTTATACGAATTCACTTTATATTAAATCGCGTTATATGGGAGCAACTGTAGTTTCTCATTTTGCAGTTAATCTTAATATCATCCCCGTTTTTGGTTTAGAAGGTGATTTTTCTTCTCTCTGCTTTCCTTGAATAGTTGACAGAGAATATAAAGTGTGTGAGAAGATTTTTTTTTCAGCTTGGTCTGCGTGTGGAAAACTGAAAATTCTCTCTAAAATTATGTGCGAGTAAAAGAACTGATGCTAAAAGTCTGAAAATGTAAGATTAAATAATCTCCCACCTATTTTCTGAATTGTATCTATATTTCTGGAAAGGTTTTCATTATATGCTTTTATTTCTGTTCCGCGAAACTTAAGCTGTTCTGTTTTTGTTGAAACGATAGAATCGATATGTTTTTATGTACAATATATCACTTTCTACAAGTAAAGAATTGAGAATTTTGTTATTTCGAAGCTCACATTTCTGGCACCTCGTAGTTTATGATTTTCTTGGTTTCTTTATTTTTGTGTAGAGTTTTTACAAGACATGTGTAGAAAGTTTGAGAAATGATTGCTGCAAGGACAATATTTTAAACTTAAATTACATGTGCAACAGTTGTGACTTTTTAGCATCTACTTGAATAAAAAATTCGAATGCAGCTGTATAATCTAGAACGCGTTCGTTTCAATATATATGTGTATTCAGAAAATGTTTAGCCTAAAATTTAATTGATTTCGTAGGTTGTAAATACTGTTTGGTTTCAAACCTGTCATTTATTTTTCTCAATTCTCACTTTTTAGAAGGAAGGCAAAGAAGAAAGTCTAAATTATTCAACCCAAAGCATTTTTTTAGGAAATTCTAGCCTGAAAAATAATAGTATTCAAAATTGTTAGATGACAAAGGCTAAGTGATGTAAAAATTTATGACAAAACATTAGTTAAAATCTGACTCCACAGCTAGTTTCAAAAGAGAAATTTTAAACTCTTAAATATGCTATTCTATGTTATTTTTTTGAGAAAATCTTAAGGAAAAAATGTGAAATTTTCATATGCAAGAAGATGTTGTTAAAATTTAAAAATATAGACCTGGAATGGTCTATTTCTTGTGAATTTAGGTTTTCTTCATATTGAAGTCGGGAAAAATAATGGTTTTGAGATGAGAAATATCAAGGTATTTTCTTTGGAACTGAAGGGAATTTGTGAGATGTGTGAAACTTATATTATCAGAGTTTGAAGATATCTGCATTTATATTAAACAGAAATTAAAATGCTAGTGGAGTGTTATTTTTCACTTCCTGAGTTGTTTCACAGTGGATACTAATAAACAGAAAATACTTTTTAGGTGCTTGTGAAATAGCCAATATTCATTTATCAAAAATTCCTTTTATAAAATATTTCCTTTAACAAAATGCAATAAAATGCGTGCATTAATATACAAAACTTGGAGGAAATTCGATTTTTTTATTTTGGCTTCTATAACAATGCCACATATTTTACAACTGAATTTGGAAAAAGAACTGTACTAAAGAAGATAGAGAGTTTTCCTTTTTTTAAAAAAAAATATTAGGAACGTGTCTTGAGACGGAATTTATTATCATCAGTCACGGATTTTTAACGATTCTTTCATTTTAGATAAGATACAATATATTTTAAATAATATAATTCTATGTGCATCTTCTTGGTTGAATTAATCGCATATTAGTTTCAGAGAATTTACTATTCAATTTTTTTCTTTCAGCTCACCCTTTGACAAGAAACCAGAAAGGCGTCTCAACTATAAATTGTCTCCATTCCTTATGAAACCAGAAATTCCCCTTTCAGACAAATATCGAGCAAATTCTTTTCCAAATGAAGTCGGGATGTAATTTCGGACCGTCACGGCATTTGTTCCCATTGGCCACCGAATAAATGAATATGTCCTAATTATCTTTGTAAGGAAACCGCTTTAATACTTAATCAGCTGATTTTATCAAGGAGTTTCTCTATTGAAACTTTCCCATAAGAGAGCCGAAGAAGCATTTGAAATGAGAAGGCCAGCGACAGATGGGTATCCACCGCCTTAAACAGAAGCATCACCTTATATATTGGAGGGAATCCAAATTATCCACCGCTGTGAAGTCTAAGCGTCCCCAGGAATAAGCAAGTAAGACAGCGGAGCGCTCCATCTCAAATCTACCGTGAATCCAGAGCTCGGATTCAAGTCAGTGGTTGTGTTCCTGTAGCTGTTGGATCCCCCCAAGCAGAAATATCATTCCCATTCCTTATGATCATACAAAGCAATGTCTCTATATAAGGTTTATTGGCAACTATCATTCTAGGCGGATGTGTCGCGTTTTCCGCCGTTTATTGATGTTATTGTTCTCGGCGTATAATGATGACGCGTTTCCACTTCGCTAAGTAATCGTTCAGATTTCAGGAATTGTTGGCTCAGCTTTGACTTTCTGGGTGAAAGACGATAAAAAAGGAGGCTAAGTTTCCAATTAAACAATGGTAGTTTGGATTCCAGATCTTTTCGGGAATTCTGGGGGGAAATATCTTTTATGGAGGGGCTTCGATTTGTGGGAAACAATGATGATGTGTGGGGGAAGTTTTCGTTTTCACGTTTTGTATTCGCATTGAATTTCAATTA
This sequence comes from Araneus ventricosus, assembly GCA_013235015.1. Classification (NCBI taxonomy): domain Eukaryota; kingdom Metazoa; phylum Arthropoda; class Arachnida; order Araneae; family Araneidae; genus Araneus; species Araneus ventricosus. The sequence continues at coordinate 1,016,432 of BGPR01000165.1, read as the reverse complement.
TTTTTGAAGGAAACTATGTTTCAGACAAAATGAAGGAGATTAGAGAATATTATTGACAATTATTGGATTTTGATATGAGCATAAAGTAGCCGGCTTAATAATTCTTTTGGAAAATAAATTATGTACTTTTTTCTCAACGATGCAGTTATTCTGAGATGCGCACAACATATTCATATAGAAACGTATTCAACTGTGCATATTTCACAAATTTAATTGTTTTAAATGGCTGTTTTATGCTACACAGCCCAGGTCACTTTCAAAGCGAAAAAATTTTTTTGATTGCTTAAAATTTTCATTAGCAAAAATAAGTTATGCATGATTTACAAAACTGATTTGCATTGCAAACTTTAATTTTTTATATCGTATTTGTTCATAACACATTCTTCGCAAGTAAGAAGTCATTGTTATTTAAAATATAAAAATTTATTAAAATGTTAATGATGTTTTAGTAAAATGTTGATTTTTTTGTCATGTTTCTTTGATAAAAACAGATTCCGATGTAATTCTATCAACATCCGTTCATTCTCTTTTTCTTATTCGTTTTCTTTTTCTTTTAAATTCGCGGGTATAATTTTAAATTTTACTGTTTGAAATTTGATTTAAGCATTTCAGCAAATCAGAATAATTAAAAATACATTTCATGCCTCATAATTTTGATTGTTAGAAAACTACAAACTTATAAGTCACATAAAATTGGAATTCAAATTTAATTGACTTATTTCACTTACCACGGTGCTCTTGTAGAGGCAAAAAAGTCTAAGTAACAAAAACTAAAACAATTTTAAAATGAATCATTTTGAATTTTCGAACAACATCGATTTTTATTTAGAAATGAATACGTATTATATATTTTAAACCAATAATTAAACTGTAGAGAAGGTCCTATCGATAATGTTCAGGTGTTTGAAGCGGTTGCTTCTTTTTTGTCTTCAGTACACTTAATCAGAGAATGGAGATGCGAGGAACGGACTCACCATTTCACATGTCTTTAACCAGTCAGCCTTTAACCTTTCAGTTTCCTATCTAATGGTTTTCGTCCCATGCTTATTGTAATGGCTAATTTCTATCGTTTCTTAGTGTTCGTTGGACAATGAAGTAATTCTCGAGTGACAATAAGATATAAACTATCATTTAAATACATTTCTTCAATTTATATTTTCAGAATTATGTAAGAAAAACTTTTTAAAAAGAATTCTAGTCTAATTAAAAATTGTCTTTTCAGCCTTATCTTGCAAAGAGATGCTATCTTGGGCTGGAAAAAATAATCAAAACATTCAGAACGTGCTAAATGATGAGTTTTTCGAGAATAATGTGAGGGAAGAACAGAGAGACCATGACTACACTAGCAAATTTCTTTTCATAATTACCACAGTCAAAGCATATAACTGTAACTATTTTAAACATTTCTATTTTAAAAATAAGAGTTATTAGTTAAATAAAAGGCATTCACACTACCTAATTAATAGCTATGCTTTAGAAGGATTATTCAAAACATTTGGGAGAAAGGAAATGAAATACACTTAAATTTTATGTTAAAACAGATAAATGATTTATTTTGTTAAGTATAACATAACTAGCTGATGCCAGCGACTTCGCCAGCGTAGTAATACACTATTAGTATCTTATTTCTCAGGATAAAAATAACTTCCCGTCTCATAGTTTCAATGTTAAAAAATTCTTCTGTATAAAATATTATAATTAACTATATTCTGCAAGATATCTATAATCCATTAAGCATGACAATTTATACATCGATAATTGTATATTTAGTTAACTTAGTATATTAAGTTAGAATATCTAACTTTATTGTCCGGACTAAGAAGATTTTGAGAACCAGAATGTGGAAAAAAATACCTTGCTATTATTCTAGTTAATCAGTATCCAGACATAAATTAAATGCAAAAGAATTAGAAAGTATTCTTAAAGGAAAAGAAAGGAAAAAGAAATTAGTGCACTTAAGAAAAGTAAAAGCATTGTTAGAAATTGTGTTTGAAAACATTTTCAAAAATTTATTAATACTAAACAGAATGTCGCATGGAAATGAAATTGGTGTCATTGAAAAGCTAACTTTTTTAACTTTAAGATGATGTTAAAGTGGATTTTGCGCAATAATATACTTTGAAGTAATTACGGAAAAAAGTTAACATTTAAGGTAATTTTTAATTAATTAATATTGTAATTAAAATTTCGAAAAATCCTTTCTTAGTGAGCACCTATCACCCAAGAAGCAACCACCTTCCAAATTTCAAGTTTCTAGTCCCAGAGGTTTGGGAGATTCTGTGACTCTCTCTCTTTTATATATAAAGATAATTAAATCGAAAAACAACCAATATTGAAAAAGTTACCAATTTTTTTTTCACTGCAGTCCTGATTGTGAACAGAAAGATCTGTCTATTGTCAAGCCAGTTTGGTACTATTAAATTAAGAAATTATCAAGCAAATATTAAGTATGTGATTTATGTTTATCATGACATAGTAATTTAATTAAATAAAATTTTCTAAAAATTTTAAGTCTTAAGGTATTTAAAAGGTTTATTCAACCACTATGTGGAAAATCATTAACGTCTGCTTACCTCTCTTTATTTAAGCCCTTTCATTTAATCCCTTTCAAAATTTTAACCTGACTTAATTTTTCTTCTGGTATTCTACTAAATATCTTAAGAAGTTCTGAACATAAAGTCAGAAAAATGATTTATACCTTTTTTTCTTCTTTCATCTTATCTTCGACCATACTAGAATAAGCGCGTTTTCTACCGATTAGTTGTATTTTTCAATAAGTAGCATTTTTCAAGCGTCTGAAAGGACTTTTAAAATATAAGTCGATATTAATGTATTTTATTATATTCTGGTGAAATGCTAATTAAATTTTTACAACTGAATATTCAGAGAGGATAAATTTTACTTTAATTTTAAACAAAGCTGAAATAAATAAAATTAAGTATATTGACGTACTATATCACTACTTTGGAAACGATATGCTTTAGAAAGATTGTTTTGTAAGTCCATCGAAAAATAGTCATAAACCACTTAGCTTTTCAGTAAAATTACCGAAAACATTCATCCTGTTTTCAGTGATTCATAGTACCCTGATTGCCAACCAATCTAAGACATACAGCCGCTACACGAGAAACACATATTTCGAAATCATTTTCTTGTAAATTCACCGTCAAAAAAGAAATGTACCGTCAGCAATCTCTATAATGATCATTGGAAACCAACCACATCAACCATGAAAAGAAAGTCTAAAAGTATTCTTATTACTTTTCCCCCCCAAATGCTTCTATTTCATTACAGAAATATTCAACCTATTTTTACTAATTCTTAAGAGGAGTTGGAACCCTAAGTCCGTTAATCCTAACCCTGTTACTTCGATCTACTTTTTCTCAAAATCTGTTATAGATTCATGTTTGAAATTTTTTTATACAAGCAAAGTACGTCTTTTTCATTATACCGAAATGATTTATAAAAAAAATTCAAAAATTTATTTTTTACAATTTTTTTGTGTCAGAACAAAAAATGTAAAACTGGCCATTTAGATGTACCTTTTTCAAAATCTGTTATAGATACATGTTTGAAACTTTTTATACAAGTAAAGTACACCTTTATCATTATACTGAAATGAGTTCTTTTAAAAAACTTCAAACTTTATTTTTTACAATGTTTTTGTGTCAAAATAGGGTAAAATTTCACTATGTCTAATGAAATATTTTGTAAATTTATAAAAAAATTACAAATTAACCAAAAGCTCATTTCAGTATAATTGGAAAGGTGTACTTCTATAAAAAATTTCAAACATGTATCTATAACAGACTTTTAAAAGGTACATCGAAGTGGCCAATTTAACATTTTTTTTTACACAAAAAATATGTAAAAATAAATTTTTGAATTTAAAAAAAAATAATTTTAGTATAATGTGAAAAATTTACTTTACTTGTATAAAAATTTCAAACATAAATCTAGAACAGATTTTGGGAAAAGCTACATCGAAGTAACAGGGTTAGGGTTAACGGACTTAGGGTTCCAACTCCCCTTAATACCCAAATTACCAAGCAATCTAACACAAAGAGCCGCTACACGAGAAACAACATATTTCGAAATCATTTCCTTGTATATTTACCGACTGCAAAGAAATGAACCGGCAGCGATATCGACAATAATTATTAGAAACCAATCTTGTCATCAAAAGAATGCTTGAAACTATTCTTATCACTTTTCCCCGCCCAAATGTTTCTATTTTATTATAGAAATATTCAACCTATTTTTAGTGATTCTTAATACCCAAATTACCAAGGAATCTAACGCATAGAGCCACTACATGAGAAACAACGTATTTCGAAATCATTTCCTTGTAAATTTACCGACTGAAATGAAATGTACCGCAGCGATCTCTACAATGATTATTAGAAACCAATCTTGTCATCAAAAGAAAGCCTAAAAGTATTCTTATTACTTTTCCCCGCCCAAATGCTCCTGACACGAAAGCATTAGAAGCAATACTAAGCTAAACAAGTCCTCCATTTCTGACAGATCTCCCTGCTCTGTCGCCTACCCAATTCGCAAGTACAGATTTTTCCCCTCGACCGACTAGCTGCCAGTTTTTCTCTTTATCTTACAAGAAGATAGAAACAATTTCGAAATGAGACCCATCAAATGAAGGCATTTATCCTTTTTTCTTTCCGTTGGACGACTGTAATTGTTATGTCGAAGAAATAGAGAAACTAGCTAAGGTACAGCTGTAAGTAGAAATGGAAAAGATCAGGCTTTACCATAATACATTTGATAGTTGGAGGAGAAAAAAATGCATCACTATAGACAATTAAAGTTTGTTACATTGAGATAAAAGTACAAAGATCACGTTTACTTTTATGTCGCTGGTTTTATAGAAAGGAATTTCAATAGTTATCCTATGCCACTGAATAAAATAACCACCATTGGTAATAGAAATAATAGCTCGCTTGCGAGCATTATTTTTTCCCTCTTAGGATAAACTTCGTGAATTGCTTAAAAATTTTCCAAGTATAACAAATGGAAGAAAATAATTGTTGTGTCGAAGGAACAGAGAAGTTAGATAAAGTGCTGCTTTAAGCAGAATTGGAACAGATAATAATTTACCAAAATACATTTGTAGTTGGTGGAGAAAGAAAATACCTCACTATGGACAATTAAAGTTTGTTACATTCAGATAAAACTACAAAGATCACGGTTACTTTTGTTAAGCTAGTTTTACAGAAAACTATTTCAGCAATTATGCTATAAAATTAAATAAAATAACCACGATAGTAACTCATTTGTATACATTTTTCACTCATTAAATATATTTGCCAATGGTAACAATGAAATGGTTGTATTATTACAAGGCAAAAATATGAAATCTATGTTGCAATGAAAATGAAAGCATCTAGTACTTATGAGATCATATACATATTTATAAATCTACTTCTTAAATTTGCTTGATTCACGTTAAATAACTTTACTGAATTTAAATAAAGCATGTTTCTAAAGAAATAATTAATCCCTAAATGATTTACATTTATAATTTTAGGTCTTCAATAAATAGTGTAATAGTTAAAGCTACATTTAAATAATGGAATGTGTAATGTTCCTTTTTTCATATTTTCTTCTTTTTCGTGGTACTTTTCACGTTAGATAATAAATGTATATTTTGATACAATTAATACAAATGAATAACACACTGCTATGCAGTCTCAGAAAATATAAAAATTAACCTTCCAGCGGGAGCGCCTGCGAAAATTTTACGACAGACGGGATTTTCCTACCCTGTTCTCACCTTCGCAGTCAAAACTGTCTGAAGGTCATTACTATCCCTGCATGCGACCCCTCTCTTCAGAATTAAATGGGTTTATCCAAGTTTCAAGGTGATTTCATACTGTTTTATGGTTCTGTCGTAAAGTTTACGCCGCGCGCCCGCTCATATAATTTGATAATTTTTTCACTTCTTAACGTTTCTGTTTTATTATTATATATCCAGTGCGCATTACGGTGATTTATTATTTCATTTTACATGGTTAAAAATATTTAATATGTAATAAGCCTGCTAATAATCCACCAAGCCAAAGAATTTTCTTGTTGCAATATATAGTATACTTGTAAGCGGCACTCTCTAACAAAAGTTCAATGTTGCGAATGCAAGGACAATGATTAGAAACTAAGAAGAAAGTCTTTGTTGTACAATCTTAGTTTGTATTATAATCCTTTTTATTATATATTGCTTAATACTTTTTTATAAAATAATATTATTAAATCTCATTACTTCCTATGATTTTAGTATAATTTTAGAGTTTGCAAATAATATTGAAACTAATTTTCACTCTTGATGAAAAGATTTGCTTTTTTAACGTGTCTCTTATTACTATTATGAAATAATTTACAACTGCCATAGTAAGAATGAAGAAAATTATTGTATAGCAAAAAGTACGACACGCGCCTTGTCGTGTAAAAAATTAAAACACGCCCACTGGAAGGTAAGAAAATAAATAAAATTAATTCAACAACTAAATAATTCAAAATTAATTCCACATGATTTTCAAATGGAAGAGAGAGCGATCTATTAGAGTAATGGTAAATGTTTCTTAGAATGTATCTATGCTATAATTAGGGAAATAAAATGTATTTTTTACTTGCGTTTTAAACTAAAAAAGGTTCAAAATTAAAGCTCTAGCAGAATAATTTTAGTTCTAGATTTTTTTTTATTTAGACTAAGTAGCAATCTTATTCAATTACTTACCAACAAATAGGCGTATTTGACCCCATTTCTTAATATTAAATTCAAGTATTTATGTATTGAAATAAATAATGGGACAACCCAGGAAGCTCTGTTCGTGGTTACCTTAAAACGGGGTTACTTTGCACTCGTGGAGGTAACTTTGCACCAGTGCAAAATTTGTGTGAAAAAGTGAAATAGAGATCAACTGATTAGGGGCACTATATTGAGATTTTTTACTAGCTCCTTGAGAACACTGACTATTGTATTTCATTCCTTAAACTCATATAACAATCATTAAGGTGGTCCCAGAAAAAAAAGACACTGAGCCAATTTTTCAGAAAAAATGTTGGTGCTGAAAAATCTGTCTCTGCCGAGGAAAGTATGGCATTTCTGAAGGCAAGTGCATCTAAATGTGAAAGATAATAAGCCTAACTTTCATTTTGTTGCTTTGAATGCCAATTATATTTCTTAGTTGAGTTGTAATTAATTTTTTTCGGATCTGGGGTAACTTTGAACCATAGAAATTCGTGATAAACAGCAACCCCAGTTGGATTTTTAATTCATTTTTGTATTAAATAATAATAAAAACAATGTTTACTTAAGCTTCAGATATGCCCAGGGTGTTTAAAAGGAAGTTTGGGACTTGTAAGCATATGGAGTTCTCTCCACAGACCTTAGAAGCTTGATTTAACGCGATTTCACAAGTTTAAGGTTTTTCTAAAGAGGCAGAAACTTTTTTCTGTGAACAGTTTGTTACAAAAGAAAGCTAATTCTTATACCTAAGCATGGGAATCAGCTGGTTTTCTCCAATGAGAAGGAAAAGACCGTTGCAATGTGTAGTGTTTTTGTTATTTCAGTGACTTTGGTTTTCCTGTCAATAGTATAGATCTTAAATTAATAAACGTTTATCTTACTAAGAAAGTTCGGTAAAATATAGATATATTAATAAAACACCCGGCAATAATTATACAAAAGGGTTTTTAAAACGCCATCCTGATTTGACCTAATGCAATGACGTAAAACTGTTAATTATAATCAGGCATTTATGAAATTTAATTTCCTTGTATATTTCCACCCAGGCTATCAATAAATATATCTAGAAATGCATCCAGAGAATTTATTTTTGTAATATACTGAAAAAAAATTAACCAGTGCAAAGTATCCCCACCCATGAGGAAACTTTGCACCAAACTTTCGAAAAATCATGATTAATTATTAAGTCACTGAATGATTCAAATTTTGCTGCAAAACTTTTTTCCAATAATCTCTCAATGAGGAAAATATTAGAAAAGCCTTTCTTTTAGAGAAACACGTGTAACTAATATCGAAATTCTGTCGGAAATCATGAAAATCGGTGCAAAATAACCCCGTTTTACGGTATTGTTCCAGTTACAAAAGTGTTGTTCATGTATTTGTACCTGGATTCTTCAATCATTGTTCTGAGACGATATAGGAGAACAAATGCTTGAGGTTTGACAAGATTTAAACTTCCCTTTGGATTATATCTTAGTTTAGATTTTTTAAGGCATGTTTTGAAGCTACATGGGAGTGCCAAGGGGAGGGTGATTGATCGTCGATATCAGATTTCACATGCAGTGGGCTTACGGCGGAGCTTGAGTGGAACCAGGTTACGAATCTAGAGCTCTCCAGTCGTGAAGCTGCGATCTCAACTTGCTGCGATCCCGCGGCCACATCTCAACTTTGGAGCAAAAGATTGCTGTCATTGTAGCTCTTACGCCATTAGATTCCAATGGTTCAAAGCCCACGTCGATTATTTAGGCAATGAAGCGCAGACCAATTAGCCAAAGAATCCATCACAAAAGGCGACCCTTTCTTTCTCTCTAAGCCACTTTCCTACCTGAAATCTGAGATAAGGTCAGCTGCTTTAAGCATCTGGAAAGACAAATGAGATAACGGAGAAACTGGTAGCAGTGCACAAAATATAGTGCCTAGGGTCTCAAATAAGCCGGTAGGATGGAATAGAGAAGAGCTAATGTTCGTTACAGGACATGGACCCTTCTCTTCATACCTTAATCGCTTCAATCTTCGAACACATGACAACTGCTCGTGCGGAGAAAAAGGAGATTCAATGCACTATGCCACAAAATATCGGTTTACCTTGGCATTTGCAAACTCCTACAATGTCACTTAAATTACAGTGGTTGAAAACATTCTCACGAATAACTTATCAAGAACCCTACTGAGACTCCTAATGCTCTTCATATGTGATGAGAACGATCTCATTGTAGAGGATAATCATTGAGCACGCATCCACCCAGACTGACACACACTTCCGGCTGCTTATGACTCTTCTTTTTTTCCTTCTCCGTATTTTAATTTTTTCCATTTTGTTTTCCTTTCTATGTTGTTCTCTCCAGTGTATGTTTCTTTTTTCATTATTATTTGTTTTTGTACCTGTTATTTGTTTGTGTGCTTTCTAAAAATAATAAAATTCACCTCCATCCATCCAAACCGGGAAGGAGCCAAATGGCTCTAAACACGAGGATGCAGGTGGTGTAATGTAATGTAATTAGATTTGATATGAAACATAACATAAAACATCTAAAGGAATAAATACTTTTTGAATAGTGTAATGGCTTTTATGGAACAATAATAATCTAAGCTGGGTTCTAAAAATGTAATTAAGCTACAAATTTCCTGTGCGAAGGACTAGTTCATTAGATGTTGATGATATGAGCCAACTCCTTTGTATACATCAGAAGCCCTCATAAGATTAAGAAAATTATACAAATAAAAAACATCACCGTGCTTTAAACGTAACTCTATTCTTTTTGGAAATGAGAGAATGTTACTTCAAAAATACAGATTTTTCTTACAAACATTTAAATACAGTAACAGTCAAATGTGGTGTAATGAATATTTGTAGCGATAAAGCACTCGAAACCACTTGATTTAATAATAAATCTTCTGAAAACTAAGATGATTTTATGTGATATTATGCATGATTTATCACAAGATTCATACGTTATCTTTACGATGTTGTGAGGCATTCAGAATATCGTAGCAACATTGTGGAAACATCGTAAAAAATCTTGTGCTAATTAGGGTGTACTGACAGCAACGAAATTTCGGAATCAGAGCATTAACAAATTTTCTATTGGAAACTAAATATTTCTTATTTCGCTTAGAATAGCCCGAATGTTCATGAAAATATTTCATTTCTATAGACGACCTTTTCTCTGTTGAAAAATAAAATTCTTTATCTTTTATTTCAATCGCTAATTGCAATAATGGGACAAGTTAAAGATTTTCAAATTTTTTTTTTGCAGTAAACCTGTTAAGATGGATAGACACATCGCTTACTGCAGAAAATAAACGTGTTCGACCAACTGTTTTGTTATGGGGACGGGTTAAAATTTGTATTTACTACAGAATGGGAACAAGCCCTGTATTCTTTTCCTGTCTGCAATAAGCTCCGTGACTCTTGCAAGAAACTAAGGTGGTCTGTGAGAATCACAAAATAACTGTTGCTATTAGTATTGATTTGATACCAAATGTTTCTTTGCTTTGGATACCCGTGCAAGATATTTATTATTTTCTACAGTTAACTTTTAATGTTTTTGGCATTTATAATCTAGGGACTAGTAAAATGGCGTGTTTTGCGTAGCATGAAGGTGAAGGTGGGAAGGGGTCGAACGAGGTTTGTTTGGTGATTCAGTGTATATTCAAAATAAAACCGATGAGAATATAGAAAAATAATTCATGTTCGGGACACTGTTCCTGCTAAAACAAAAACATTCTTTCAGTTCGGTACATGATGGCACTGATGTAGAGACAAAAGTTTAAGGATATTCTCCTAATATTTCTAAGAAGGTAGGGATTATATATTGACAGGACTTCGGAATTATAAGAAGAAAACTCGGAATAAAGGAAAGATATTAAACTATTAAATAGTTTGTTAGCATAACTTTTGCAGATTTTAACTCTTAGTGGCCTAAGTTTTGTAAAGCACTTGCTGATGTAATACTTCTTATGGAAAAAATGTACCTAGTAGCCAGAAAAGGATATTTGCCAAATTCTAGATGACTGATTTTCACAGTAAAAGACTACTGTGAAGTAAAATGTAATGTCAGAATTAATGGTGTTATGTCAAATTCATTCCATCTGAGAAATACTGAAACAAACCTGAAACCTCCTACAATAAAGCCAGATCAGTAGAAAATTCCCATCATTACAATTTAGAGTTGATGTTGATATGCATGTATATGTTCATTGTTAGAAGGTATTTATATAGAACAAGAACACTACACAATATCCAGAGAGTGTCCTAATACACTAGACAAACTTTATGCGTTGTTCGGATATAAAGAAACATAATTTTAACATAGTACGAACGGACGGTGACAAACACAATTTACGGCCTATACACCATCGGTAGTAGCATTTGTTGGGAGAACCTGGTCAGTGACCTATAATCTCCAATCCATAGGCTTGCTGGAAATAATTGACATAACAAGATAACTTTGGCTTAATAATGCTGTGCCAAGAAAGTGAGGGGAAGAAGAAGAAATTAAGAAAAAAGAAATCAAAAGTGTGCAGGAGTTATTTAAATAAAAAAAAGGTGCATTGGTGGTTATAAGGAAGAGAAATGATTAGAATTCCGATAAATAGCATTTTTTAAGGTGGTTAGGAGTAAGAGAAAAAAATATCTTGATTCTTCTTATAACAGATGGAATGAATTCGCTCTTGCAGACCAGTCGTGTAAACAATTGAGAGTTCAGGAGGAAGGGATGATGAGAAGGATTCGATATTCAAAACAGTTAATGAGGTGAAGAGGTGTATTGTTCTTCACGAAAATTCAGCATTAAAGCGGATTGTGAAAGAGATCATGAAATTATTTCTGTTATTTGCTGAGAGCTTCCGCAAAAAGGAAGAATTTGTTTTCAATATCAGTTTCTTTCTCAAGTTCATTTAGGAGATTTTTAATGTTGTGAATGGCTTGGATGATACTTTTTAGGTGATTAAGTAGCCTGAAAGCAACGGCCTATATAGGAGTCGCTGCGACTTGGAAGACGCAAGCGCTGGCTGATTTTTCGGTATAGGTTTGTTAAATATATGAGGCTGTATTTGCAAGGAACGGTTCGGCAGACGGCACTAGTGGGAGTTTGGAAACCTATAATCAGAAAGGCAATCTCCACATATTTCATCGAGAATGTTTGGATTAATATTGTGGAAAATTGTTTACTCGACTCATACCTAATCTCAACATGATTAACAGAGGATGTGTTCTAAGACTTATTAAGCCTCGGCAGGTATTTGCTGTAACATGCTGTTCTGGAACATATGTTTATTGTGAAAGTACTGGCAGAGCGATCCCTCTAGAATCTTCTGGGTGTGAAGCCATGTGTTCGTATATAAAAAAGGCACTTATGTGCATGCCCAATTTACCATTAAAAATTGTGAAATGAAGTTTGACTCAACCCGCTTATTACCATTTATTTGTAAAATAGATTTTTATATTCCAGTTACGTTTGAAGTAATTATTTCCTAGATAATTTGCCATTCTTTAAAGCATTCAGTTTTCTAAAATAGATTCCAAAATCAATGAAATTTGTCCTGATACTTCCTTCAAATACCTTCAGTTCATCTTTGACCCATGATAGAAATTAAAGTGTTAAAATTACTAAATTTTTAAAACTGTGAGGTAATACGTTTACACTCAAGAAAGTTGGGAATCAGCACTTCGAATAACGCAAAAATGGTTTTTCAATGCAAAAAATGCATCAAAAATACATATAGAATTAAATAAGCCTCAGCTATTTTAAAATAATAAATGTATAAATGTATTTCTAAAAAATGGCGCAATGTTAAATAAAAAATTTAGAGGATTAAATCTCTCCAGATGTTTTATATGCATATTAAATCTGAAAAGCAAGAATCCTCTTTTGAAAACTATATTTATGTTCTTTGCATAGTTCAAAAAATGGTAATTGAAAAAACTATGAAAAACTGTCTTTTGCAAAAAACGTTTTCAAAACTTTAACTATTCAGTATTACGATGAGGGAAAAAAAATGTTTATTTTGAAAAGGTTTATTCAAAAGGAGCTTAAAAAAACTTTCTTTTTGTTTCAAACTAAGAGATCTGTTGACTCTTTCATGGTTAAGGTTTTTTAATAAAAAGGAAAGAAGCTTATTTATAAAATGTTACTTGATAAACTTTGTTTTTATTGGATTTCACTAGTATCGCATAAACATTTTGTGAATCATGGGCACAAGTCTTGCAATGGGAACTGAAATTTCATTTAACTTGAAATTATGTTTTAACCATTACATTACAAATGCAATAATAAAAAGTTGCAAGCCATTAAGGGAATCGATGCAATCTGCTGTAGTCTAATACTATTTAAATGTTAGAATTCTTTTAGCATTCGAGGTTTAAATGATGTCATCTCAACCTAAATAGGATGAACATTCATGAAATGAATTTGGATTTTAAATCGAAAGAAATCTGATTCCTTTTAATAAATAGAACATTTCAGTTAAAATATATTTTACATTAAATATAGCTGTTAGCTTGAAAGATATTGCTGGTTTTCTTCCCATAAAAATATTCAGATTTGCAAACAACAGTTTTGGACTGTCTCTTTTCAGTAATATAAAACTTAATTATCTTTCATCACAAGTGAAACTTAAAATCATAAAAAAGTATGTAGCGGTATATATTAGAAAAGGGATTGAGAAAATGTGTTTTGTTGTCCTAACACAAAAGAAAATATCAATTCATATAAACAACAGTTATGCATAAATAGTAATAATTATTATAAATTACAATAAATTAGAGTTATAATATCGTTTCATTAGTCATAATGTTTAAAACTCGAAAATAAATTGCCAGATTCGCTAATAGTTTAATAGAAAACGAATTACTCCTAAATAAATTTTAATTTAGTATTAGTTGTCATTCTTGTTGAGATGGAAATATTTTAGTTGTTAAGTGCATGATTTAATTGTCATATTAAACTGCCATTATTAAAAACTTCTCTTTAAGTTGTTCAAAATTTTTCTTGGCTTTCTTAATGAATTATTGCAGTTAACACCAAGATTTTATTTATCCACAAACAGCTTCTATGCTAATAAAAAAAATTGAAATAAAATATCTCCAAAAACAGAAATATTCTCCAGTTAAACATTTGAAAGAACAATAAATTCCGGGTTCTACGGCAAAAAATATTGGTTAAGAAATTTTTGATTGTTTTAAAAGTAGGAACTCCGAGATAATATAATTGACATCATTCCATTGCCATGTAACTATTCTAAACTCTGATGAAAACACTTCAAATTTGAAAAACAAAATAAAAAATTAAGTTCATATTAGAGATTTTGAAACGGATATCGATATTTCTGAGGTCTGGCTAAATTAAAGCAATTTCTTTAGAAAAACATATGTATGGAAAATAATTAATGATATATCTGACGTCTTCATTCTCATCATGTCTGAGACTTTCATAACAATTGATTTCAAAATCGTCTTCATTATATAGTTAAGGATATACATTTTTTAAATGGGCAATGTTCCCTTCAAGTTCATAGAAAGTAAAAGAAGAAAACTCTTGGTCAAAATGATGATTTTGAGATGTATTGCAGAAAATATTGCATAAAAATCCTACTATTCCATTTTCATAATTAATTATTTCAGCATATAAGTATTTTCTTGTTTAAAGGATTGGATTTGGTTTTATTTTGTGTCGTAAACTGCACTCTGAAGTACAGTTTTCAATAATAAATACAAAAAAAATTGGTTGTTGATACCCATTGCAAAACTACGTCAAATTTCGTGAAATCGCTCCAAGAGAATTTCGATGTTAATTAAGTTTATGGTATTATTTTTCCTTTTTTTATAAATTTCAAAATATGCGAATACTGTAGAATCACATGTATATAAATATTTGCGTATCATTTAGGACGGTATTGGTTAAAAACCAGATTTCAAAACTAGTCTTGTCACATTGCATTGTTTCCCGTTGTCAGAATTTTAATTTTTGTGAATTCAGAATAATGATAACAGGTGTTTAACTACTTTATGAATATCTAGTTTAGTTTAGTTTATGGGTAATATATAGTTTTATTTATATTAAAGTCCTATTTTGAAGCAACACGAGGGCTATTTTGGACGGACCTTGTAATTTTGAACCGCGATCAAATGACGAAGACGACACCTGAACTGACATCCCCTCTCCAAACTGGAGAGAGAAACCACACCAACTGGTGGACGTGTGGCCACTACGTATGATTTAACGTGCAACAGGCCCCATACACTGCGGATCTTTAGTGGATCGGGTTTCGAATCTGGAACCCTTCGGCCCCAACGCAGAGATCTTACCACTAGGCCACCGCGGCTCTTATGAATTTCTAATTCAGTATCAGGTTTGGAGGCCATGAAGGCCTCGCGATATGGTCTTGGCTTCGAAGGCGAAGGGTTTTAGGTTCGACCCCGATTTCACTGAGGACCCGCCTGGTTCATGCTAAATCTGAGGACGAGGATAAAGCCCCCTTCCGCTAGTCCGGTGTGGATGTTCGGAGAGGGGATGCCAGTTCATACGTTCCTCATCTGCCCACGGTTTAAAATTACAAGGTCAGTCTCACATTAACTCTTGTGTTTCTTGGAAAGTGAAAATTAATATAGCAAAACCAGATTTATCTCAATATTAGGTTCTCAATAAAATCTTATTTTTTCACGAAATTATTCAAAAAATCGCATTTAAATTTATCGGTTGTGTAAAACTAAGTCGGTACCTTGCAATAAAGATTAATTTTATTTTGTAACAATAAATTAGAATGGATTTTTTAAAAGTGAATAAATGAATATGTTTTCCTTTTTTCATATTTTAGAGTGTTTTTCTGAAATAAAACTAACTAACAAATTTTTTTGAAGTTATTTTAATTAAATTCAGACCTTCCTACTGCTCTTAAATCTGTATAGATAATATTCAACCACTCATATATCAGGTGGGTTTGAGAATAAAATAATCATAAGACCAGTTTTTGATCTAGAAATTAAGAGTTTATACTTATATCAAATGCACCTTGTTTGATTGGTTGAGTCCTTCTTCACGAATTGTAAATCCATTTCATTGTTCCATTCCAATAATTAAGTTTGGGCATCAATGTTTCTTACAGCTTTTTAGTTGTTGGATAATTCTCAACTGTATTTAGTATTACTCAAAATATATTTATCACACTTAACGCAGAATAAAATTTGCATATTTTATTGATCTCTCCTAGGATATTTGGATATCAATTATCCATTGATTTACTTTACCACTGACTTGCATGTGTTGTTAAATTACAAAAATGGAAAAAAGTAAATCTTGTACTCAGAAGTTGCTACAGTATGATTAACAAGGGCATCTGTGAGGCCAAAATCTGTATAATCAGTCATATACTTCTGAAAATTCAAATTATAATTTCATTTGGACTGAAAGGAAATCTAATTTCATTTTAAATTAATACTATATTTCTTTTCGATAATACTCATTATAAAGATAAACTTAATGTTAGATTCTTTGCATATCTATCATTCAACGTCAAAAGTGAATTAATTTTGACTTTTAATTAACGAACACGTTTCTTTCTATTCCTGAAAATGTCAACTACCTTTGCAAGTAATAAAATTCTAATTAGTATTTCTCGAATTTTAATCTTTTTTTTACAAATCTGAGGTGTCTCGTAATTTTGAATGAGTAAACTAACTTACCTAGAACAGATAATTTTATTTGTGAACCTTCTTACTTAGAGTAATTAAAGGTTTTGATTAATCTCTTTGTGTCAACTGCTGGAGCATTCAAAGTTTGGCTGTGTCATTTCAGTTTTGCCTCTGTACTTGACACTAATACTTGGTAATATCAGTTTGGATTTGTTAAATTAGTTTTTTAAAAAAATGTTTTGGGGGGAGGTTGCAAATAAAGGGGATGAAGGCAATACTAATTTTTTTCAAGTTTTCTGGGCCTGTAATAGTTTTCTTAAGCCATGGCGATTTTATTATTAATACAAGAGTGAATTATTTCATGATTAACCCGTTAACGATCTGAGTGTATATCTATGACAGTTACATTTCACTTGTGTGGCTCAATGGGATGCATTCCAGTTTTGCTTTTTGGCTTTGTCTAACAAGAAAATACGTTTTTTCAAATTCGTAAACAATTTTCAACAGGCACGAATAACATCAAGGGATAAAGAACAAAAAATTTTCATGGGGAATATATTTATAAATTGTTTTCATATTCACTATTAGACTAAAAGTAACTAATAGTTGCTGCTTTCTTAATCCACAAGAGACCAACATACATTTGCTTCATGATAACTTCGTCAGCGTTCAGTCAAAAGTCACTAAGTCCACAAAAAACATTTGAGGGACCACTGCAGTCAACCAGAATTTGCAATTAATTATTTCTTGATTGAAATCTGTTATCTAAACATTAGTAAATCATTCAAGAAGTCAGACATCTGTAAAATAATATTGACTGTTTATCATAACAACTCAAAATTAATTAATTTTAAACTGACCACATCTTGAAACTTTAGTTTTGGAATTAGCGACCTTTGCCTGAACGAAGAAGATATATCCCCTGAAAATCAATAACTCCTTTTTACTGTCTAGATGGAAATATATTAATTCAATACAAAAGTCAATTATTTCTAACGATTTATTTCAAAATTGCTTGGAATGTCATATTTGTACTTACATTTTTTAGTTGAAATTATGTGTTTCTTTTATTGAAACTCAAATTTCTCCCCAAAATATCAATTTTAGACTTCATCTGTTAACTTCTTTTCTGTATTACCCTCTTGAGATTTACTAAGAATCGTATCTTATTCTGAATATGATTATTCGAATTATATTATCTGATTATTATATGATGCTTCTTCTCGAATTTTTTTGAAATATAGAAAATTATATATAAAATTGGAATGCATATATATTTTTATACTGATTAAAAGATGAAGTTGTCAAACGAATAAAGGACGATGCTGATATAGTTACACGAGGTTACAGAGATGTAAATATTTAGACAGTAACATTTATGAGTAGTATGAGAACAATTTTGCAAACTCTTTTTCTTTTTGTAAAATACCGTATCTAATTCTGGAAGAACTGAACCTCCCGTCCTGGTATTTAAAATTCAGTAATGCAGAAATATTTGAAAATAACTTGAAGTTTAGTATTTTTTTCACTTTTTAAATAAAGCAGACATTATTGACATTTTTGTATTAAATTTACTGAAATGCACGTATCGAGTTCGGCATAAGACACAGATTTGGTGGTTTTGAATGAGTCAAGGGACTTTTAATTCGCAGCAAACAAACAATAAGAGCTTCCTATTTTCAGGATTGATCCTCCTTTCCTTATGGAGGAGTGGCACCATTAAATAAAAAATCAACTATCACTACTTATGTTACACTTGTCTCTGTTGTATTTATCCTATTTATATCTCTTAATGAAATCATAACCAACTGACTTTCGAAATTCTAAATAATCTAAGGAGTTTGTCAAAGAAAATGCGTTCAATCTTCAAATAATCAAAACATACAGGAGGCAAAAAAGCATCGCCCTCACTTTCTGTGTAAAAACTCGCAAAAACATCTGAAACACACATTCTGCAATCACTGAACAATTGCCGTTAGTGATTGAATCAAACATCCAGAACTATAAAAGTGCCGCGGAGAGAAATAAAATTAAAAAATATTTTTCTCTTTTTATAATTCAAATCTGCAGGCAGTTTCTATTATTTGTAGAAGTTCATGACAGTTGTATTCAGAGTAGTTAATGTTTTCTGTACCATAAACACTGATTACAACATGTGATACAATATTTTTTGCACGCTTCTGTAACAAATACATAAATAAAAATAGTAACTTGAAACTAACATGATCAAGACTAAAATAATATTTAATATGCCGTCGTCTTTCAAGCAAAAAACAACAAATGCAAAACTAAAGTTTTGAGATATAGCCAATTCAAACTTAATTGATTTTGAGTCGTTGTGATAAACACAAAAAAGTATCTTACAGATTTCTATCTCCAACGGTTGGTTTACTGATGTTTAGATAACAGTTTTATAACATGAAATAATTAATTGTAAATTGTAATTGGTTGCAGTAGTCTGTCAAAAGGTTTATTGCAGACTTATTGACTTTTCCTTAAACGGCGACGATATGAGGAAAATAATGTTACAAAGCTGTAAAGTTGTTTCCCTGACATGCTAATCTTGGCGACAAAGTTGGCGACTTTGACGACAAAAGGAAACTTCTAGGAAAATACCGAACTGTCGTCCGTTTTCTAGTGGGAGCCAGTAACTTCATGAACTTTCTGGAGATTACGTCACTTCCTAAGTAATGACGTCACTTCATGTTAAAAAAGTAACAAAGCAAGCTCTCAAACCAAGAGTAGTGAGTTGGACTTCGAACAGCAAGCAAGATGGTGAACTGGAAAATATTTGAGTGCTATTGAAAGCGCTGTATCTGAGATTTATTGGTGATTTCTGTTGTAAATTTGTACAAGAGATGTTTAATTTTGTTTCCTGTGCTACTTTAGTGTTTTTGCTGAAAGCTTTGTGGAATAAAGAGTCATTCATTTTTTATTATCCTGCTTCTTAATCAGCATTCACGTATACCCACAAGACGAATTTTGTAACAATAAAATGTTTATATATTTATAGCTAGTATATTTTTGTTACTATCTATGGAAACATTTACCATTAAGTTTCGTTAGATGTTAAATTCTAAGTATGTATTGCCATTTTATGTATAATATGCTATATGAAAGGAAAGAGTTCTCTGGAAGAAATAACTTATGAGAAACTATCGATAAGGCAGTTCGCTACCCTTTCAGTCCGGATTATCCAGACTTCACAGCTGTTTGAATCTATTCTTTACGTTTTTTATACATCTCTGTAGAGAATTCCATAGTTTTCTTAGGCTAACACTTTCTTTTATTCCAGAAATACTTAACTTTTGTTGGATTTGATGGAAAAAATGTCTCACCGCATCTCAGAGGTCATTAGCGTAAGGCTGCCAAGTTCCAGTTAAATGTCAAGCACAGCATAAGTACATACGATACATTTCTGAGGAAAAGGGTGAAATAAAAGCGCGACATACTTTTCTGGGTGTGAATTTTTTATACCAGATCTCTCCTTTTGTTCGAACAGTGTCTTACATGGAGCCCGGAGGAGTGTCGAAAAACTAAAAAGAGAAAAATAAATAGCTTATTTCTGCAGCTCCCGCCGAATTTTAACTTCCTCGTCCATCCATCATACAATCTCGGTCTTTATGTGTCAGTCTTCACGGGGGCAGGGCAGCTCCTTTCGAATGATGATAGAGAAGTGGGAGCAGCTATTTAACGCCAAAAAATCTTCAACACATAAATTCCGAGTCGGCTCCTGGTGGTACGATCTCATGTACAGAAGTAGAAAAAAAATGAAAAATAAGATAACTTTGAAACGTAAAGTTATTTCTTTTGAATCCTTGTCCATTTAGATGGCATCTGTATATGTCGGTTCTTTTCCAACCACAAACAGAGGGAGGTTTTTGTTGCCATGGCAACGTGGCTAGGAACTCCAAGAGCATCAGATACCATTTCTTCATCTTTCTGCCCCCATCCTTTTCTGGTCTCCCTCCCACACTTTCCTTAAAGAGGAGAAAGATTGTCCATTCAACGGATCCTCCGAGGCGGAGGGCTAAAAGAAAGTAAACTCTTTCCCGAAAACATTTTCACCGGCTGTTCCACTTAAGCTATCCTTCAGAATCATTTGATGGGCATCAGGACTTCGGGACCTGATTACCCGCAAATTCAATTTTCAACCACTGCTCACATTTTAAAGAATATAAATAAAGAATGTCGGTGTATTATTCCCAAGAATGAAACCAGATACTAATTATAGTGTTTGCTGGGTGAACCAGTAATGACATTCAGTGACAAAATTGAAAGTAGGTTGGTTGAACGATTTTGAGAAACAAATTCTTTCAATCAATTAATAGACGCCCAAATGAAGCATTCGCATGCTACATTCCGACTTTACTAAAAACTCAGAATATTCAACTTGAGCTCCGAAAGAGATATCATGAGTATACAAACACAATTAGGATTAAAGATATTATGTCATAGCCAACCTCCTGGTTAATAGTAGCCATTGAACAGACTGCAGGTATTTGTAGCTATGTTACCGTTAAAGTATATAATGCAGTTATTTCATAGAATACCTAGTTATTCCATGAAATAACTGATCGTGTCCGTTAAAGTGTGTAATATGTTATTAATTTGACACTTTAACTGGTTATTCTATGAAATAACTAGGTATTCTATAAATTAACTAATGAGAGACATTAAAAGTGTAAAATAAACAATTTATCTAAAATGAAATTAAACTAATGATAGACAATTAAAATGAAAAAGAAGCAATTTATCTAATTTATGCAGCCAATAAATGGTATTTATGGAAACGTACAATAAAATCATTTGTTAGAACAAGGATTACTAAAATGACACTTGGAATTACAAAGAACATTATTTCTAAAACAAAAACATTTTTTGTTGACACACTGGGTTTTACACGAACATTTTTTAAATCCCTGACCAGTACCTAAACTTTGAGCTGTAGCAACCGACCGGAGCGATATTTCTACATCCGGTACTTCTTCGATTTTAATTCGTACGAGATATATGATATAGATTATTTTACACTTTAACGGGCTGCAGATCGTTATTCTATAAAATAACTAGTTAAACCATGAAATACAAGAGAGTTTCACACTTTAACGGACACGATCAGTTATTTCATGGAATAACTAGGTATTCTATGAAATAACGGATTTCATACTTTAACGGTAACAGCTATATTTTAAACTAACATAACAGCTCTGTGAATTTATATTAGCTTTCTAAAAAATATTTCGAGGGAAATTTTTCATATTTATACCTAAAACATTTATTTTAGTTAAAAAAAATATTTTATTAAATACTATAGTAAGCCTAGTTATTTTCATAAGCTAATTTTATTTTTATAAATGCACGTAAAATGTTAAAAAAATAATGAAAAAATAAAAGATAATAACTCGCTTAAAAAGCAAAAAGATGAAATATAATAAGTCACTATGAAAACAAAAAAATAATATTTTTGAAAATTGTCATGGCTGGGATTCTAAAATAAGTAGCCCTCTTTTGGATTCTAGCAGTTGTTCAAGTTCACTGCATCGTCAAAAGTAAGAAAAATTAACAAATAAAATTATAAAAAGCATGTTGGATACATATGTTAAATGCAACACTTTTGAAAGTAAAAGCTAAAATAAAAGAATTTTTGTATTTTTGGTAAAAACTCATTTTTCGAATTTTTAAATATTTATAGAGCACCTATAATTTTCTATTGAGATTCATCAACATTTTGATATACTATAAAGCTATGATTATTATGTGAGTACAATAGGGTTTCAGTGCAAAAGTATATCCTATATAACTATTTTGCAAACACTTTCTCGCAATGGCTATAAAAACAATTTTAATGATTTTAAAATTGCGTGGAATTACTGTTTTCCCAATGGAATGCTCTACTGATATTTAACATATAATAACTGTTGTCGATTTATTTAACCAATTAGAAATAAATCTTACTTGCTCTCTTATTATTGATTCTCATAAACTGCAGCACTTTTTCATTTAAACACACGGAAGAAACCAAAGAAACTTATTATAAATCTAATGAACAAAGAAAAGTTGAAAATACATTTTCTTCTTCTTCTAGCCATCTTGGGTATTTATTTTCTTTATCCATATACAGAAAGGCTGTGATAAAAATGAATTGAGGCAAACATTTATAACAAAACAGAATATGCATATTCTCTACTATCCTTCATTTTATTTCCTGATTTTATAATAGCATAATCCTTAATAAAAGGTTTACTAAATGAATATATTTTATTAAGTTTTTGTATAATTTTTTCGCAGTTCTTTGATAAACGTAAAAAAAATACATCTTTTTTTGTGAAATTTAAATTTTACCTCTACTCTGAGCAAATATTTGGACATAAAAATGTAACTTTATTTTGGTAATACTTTTTTCCTACCGTTTCAATTTCAATTATCCTTTTCACTCCATTTCCTTTAATTTTTTAAAGTTTCTGACTATATTATAAAGGTCAAAGATAATAAGTGGAATCTTGTTTAATAAAATAACTTCTTTTAAGAAAGAGTCTCTTCAAAAATTTATTTGTTTCATCCAATTTCGTATTGGTAGTAATTTAGTATTACGATGTTCTAAACGCTCTATCAATCTGTTTAGCGTATTTGTAGAGTTGGATATATTGGGTTTTACATTTTTTTATTTAATCTAAGAGAAGTTTCAATACCGTAGTACTTATAATATAAAAGTTTCCTTTTTTATGATAGAGGGGGATTGGGACTTTTTAAAACTCTTCATCTGGGAATCCCCCATTTATATATATTTTTCATTATTATATATATATTTTAAATGTCTTTTATAAATGTGTCATTTTTTCTATGTTTTAACTATTTTTTTTTGTAAATACTCGTACCTGTTTACTATCCGCAACTGTTTTGTTTGTTTATTTTTGATTTGTTGTTCGGTACCGTTTTAATTTGTGGCTTCCTATATTCTTTTCATTTTTTTCTTCTTCTTATTTTTTTTATTATTATTATTTTTTATTTTAATGTTATTTAGTTATTATTCAAGAAATTGTCTATTGGACAGTTTGAAATTATGTATAGGAAAATTTGAAACTGTATATATATATATATATAGTTATATATCTATACAGTTATTTATACTATTTATACAAGATTTTGTGTTTAGGAAAGTTTGAAAGTGCGTATATGAATTTGAAATTGTGAGAAAATGTGTTGGTTATATTAACCTTTTTTCCTATTAAGCAGTGTACTTTGTGAAGAAATTTCGGAACTGTCAGTGGCTCGATATTTGTATGTCCGTAAGGACAGGT
>BGPR01000165.1:900555-992733 GCA_013235015.1 Araneus ventricosus | reverse complement strand
CATCCATTTTTTTAACGTTTAACCTTTTTGCTGCATTAAAATCCTTTCACCAAACCTTTTCCATCTATTAAATGAAAGAGCCGGAAAAGATGAACAGAATTTATAACCCCGCTTTGCATTGCAGGAAGAACCAGCAGGCAGGTACGATTCTGCAAAGTATGTCTCGTCTTCGCAATAAAGCCATCGGAATTGTCTACTCCTTACATCTCGAGCTGTCTTCATCCAAAGACGCTTCAGATCAAAGTAAAATAAACAGCGTAACAGGACAAGTCACTTAAGCTATTACGGCATCGACTCCCGGTGATCATAAAAGCGAGACTTGTTTTAGTAAGATGTGTTTTCCTCAGACTCCCGGCATAACGCGATGTATTTATTCTCTTGATTTGCTGAAAAGAAACAAAATAGAAGAGACGCCGGACAAGAGATTTCACTTAATAACTGAGATGCCTCCACGAATCACGCGGAGGCTCAAATTCGAAGATAAATGCTGCAGTCAAAATAACTGAATAATTGCAGTGAGGGCGCCTTATTTAATCGGAGGAAAATGGAAATAATTCGTGGAATGGTCTTAAACTCATTAAAGAGACATAATATTGTAAATTACATACAGGAGAAGCATTTACAAGGAAAAATAAAAAGTTTTCTCGCCCTTTTCATTTGAATATTTACAACTGCATTAACAGGGTGTAAAATGCATCTTATAAAATTTTCACTGGAACTTCTGAAATTGGTTTTTCTTTATTAAGTGTAAGAATAGCGAGCTACTTATTATTTTCTTGCAACCCTGATATTCATAATATATTTAAGATAATACTAAATTATTCATTAACGAATATTTTCCAAGGAAATTAAGTTTCACTTTTCTTTAAATGTAATTATTCAAATATACTTAGCAAATCTTTACCATTTACGATATTTCCACAAATCTGTAATATGTTTTCGACATTCCACAAAATAACCATTCTCGTAAATAATACGGGGTTAATATAAAAGAAAATAGTTTTAAACAATTTGTTTTATATCACTTTTTTAACAATTAATGTAATCTTGTAATGTGTCTTGTAAATTGCTAAATAAATGTAAATCCTATATCTTCCGAATCTAACGAATATCTTATATTTATATCTTTTGAAATTTAACAATAAATCTAAGATATTTGCTAAATATTCTGTCTAGGACATTCACCATTACTTATTTACAAGAATATTCAAATTTGCTAAGAAGATTGAGAACTTTATATTACCCGATTTACATATTAAAAATTTATAAGGCACTATTAATCATATATTATTTCATTTTACATTTAATGATAATTCATATTAGGACTTTCTCTGATTCTTTCAATAATAGGAATTCAACAATATCTATAGTGAGTTTAAAATACGTTATTATTAAAAAATAATCGTAAATCATTACCTAAATTCGAGAAGTCAGAGGTTTAGTGCCGAGCATTGTCTTCTATGTCTGGAAAGCATTTCTTCAATAAACGGGGTTCAATATATACGCATAAAAAATCCAAAATATGCCGTACGTAGACGTAAAAATAATTCCCCCTCAAGATTGGAATCCAAGCAGAAAAACTTATGGAATTTAAGGATGATGAAAATATAATAGAAAGCAAAGAAGATTTAATTTCTTCTCGTTCTTGCATTTCATGCAGTAGGGAAGATGGAAAATACGGTTTATAACTGTTTATCTTACAAGTAAAAATTAAAAAGAAACGTTTTTATCATCATAAAAACATACATTTTCTTTGCCATTGTTTATCTCCTAAAAATTAAGAACTCATGTATATCTATCACGAATTGCGTAATTTAAAAAAAAATAACCGCTCAATAGTCGATACGTAAATCAATGGAAATTGCTGTTAACATATATTTTATAAAGAGTGAAGATTGCTTTTTTTGAAGCTGTTATAATTTATATTGTGATAAATTATGTGGTTTTCTAAAATATAACATCGCATAAATGATATTAACCCGTTAGCGCCCAGCGTCCTATTTATAGGACAGTTACATTACTCTTCCGTGGCTAAACCGAATGCATTCCACTGTTTCGTTTTTGTTTTGTCTATGAAGTCAATAGGTATTACCAAACTCCAAAATAGCTTTCAACAGGTATATACAACCACTTAGCTAGATTTTGAAGTCAAAATGCCGCCATTTTGATTTGATTTTTAAAATTTTTTTCCATTGATCTATTTTTGAGGTAATGCGCGGAATTCGACAATGATTTTTTTGATATTTTATTATATTTTAAAAATCTTTAATATTTATGTAAAAATAGTTTTAAAAAATTATTTTTTTTTCGATTTTTTAAATATTTTATATCAAAAGAATTAAAAAAAGACCCCCAGTTTGTTTGATTAAATCTGACAAGAGAATATTTGAATTATTAAATGTAAATTAGTAGAGTAAAGATCTAGATGAAGAGAAATAGGAAGTAAAAGATAAATGCTTCGTATTTCTATCTTTTAGGTATCGTCAATTAATTATTTTAACAAAAGAGAAAAAAAGCCCTTACTCTGCTTTAAAGTAAATAGGAAAATATGTTATTATATTCTGAGATAGGGAATTTCTTTGGCTATAATTTACTATAATAATTTTATTATAAAATCTTCAAGATAGGTTTAGTAGAATTAATTTTTGCTGTCTTCCAGGAGTTGCCTATTCTGGACCACAAACAGTTGGCTAAATTGGACTGTTTAAATCAATGGCATTATTATCTTTAATTACATGAATAGCTCAGTTAGCAGTTATCACCACTAGCAGTCCTCGTTAATTGGAAGAGGAACAAGCCAAAACAAAATAAATAAATAAATAAAAATAAAATAAAAGGACAGTAAACCAAATGCTTGATATAAAAGAACAAAAACTAAGAATTCTAATCATTTGTGAGGAAACAAAGGAGGAAGAAGAAGTGATATAGTGCGTAAAATGTCATATTTGGGTTCATGCATTGTGCGCTGGTGTGAATTTGAGAATCAAAAAGTATTTTTTCTTTAATTCTGTTTAAAGAAACCGGTCCAATTTGGGAAACTAGTTTCTTTAATTGGACAGATGACTCAATTTTTGAAGCTATTTTTTCCTACTTAAATGTGGATTCTGAAGATAAATGAACTACAAAAAAATTCTATTATTTGTTTTTCATAAAAATTACTTCTCTATCACTCTACATTTAAAAATGTTCAGGTGGTTCAAATTCAGGAACCTTCCCCTAAATAATAAGTAATTTCAGTAATTAAATAATAATAATTATATCGAAATTATTTATAATTTTTAAATAATAATTTTGAAAAACTAGTAAGTAATTGTACTAAATAAGCCCTTTAAATGCAATAACTGTACAATAAAACTTAAATATAAGCAGTGAAATTCACATCTAACGTGTTCAAGGATTTTTTAAAAAGAAATTTTTATTGTGTTTTTAACTAAATGCATTAATATGCCCAGGACAATAAGGTAAAAACAGTGGACATAAGATACGAATGTTTTAAACTAATAAAAACAATTCAGCAATAAAAAAAATTAAGATGTAAGCTTTATCTTCGAATTAACCAAAATAAATTCGAATTGTAGATAATATTTTAACATTATGTGAATAAAAAATTTATGGATCCGAAATGTTAATTTCCGGCGAATTCGAATTAAAAACGTTCGAATTACCCAAGTTCCACAATTTTGCCTGAATACAAACTGATACAACCATTTAACTGTCCTCCATCTATTCTTTAACTTTACCAAATGATACAAGAATGTAGAACGTTCACACGTCTTACTCCATCCAGAATTTCTCATTCAACACCCTATTATCATTTCGTGCCACTGCATTCTAAGAAGACACAAAAAGTGAACAATAAAACTTCTTGAGGGGAAAAGAGACAAAAGAAAAAAAATCCACCTTCTGTTTTTCGAATGTGTGCTGTATGCCATCTCCCTTCAGTGTGGATAGCACGTGCCTCCTGCGCCAGAGGTCAGGTAATAAAATTGCTTTTGGGCGAAAGGGAGGGCACCATCGGCTGAGTCAACAAAGAAATCGGAAAAAGCAGTTTGGCGTAAGGTGGAACAAAATGATGTAAACTTTGAGTGCACGTGCCGGGTAACCACTCTCTTCATCGTGCCCGTGTTAAAAAGGTTACGCCACCATTGTGTCCTCGCTTCTAATAAGCTTCTCCTCTCTAGATTGCCTTCTGCTTGAGATATTTTGCTCTCTCCAGGGACTTCCAGACCTTTCGCCAGGAAAAGACGGATGTCCCCTATCCTTTTCAGAGACTGATGGAATAATAACAGCGACTCTCCCTTACCAGTCTCGGCTCCTTTACAAGGGGGCAGGATTGAAGAAGAGCTTCAGGGTTTATTGCTGGATGGATATC
The DNA here is from genome assembly GCA_013235015.1 of Araneus ventricosus. NCBI lineage: Eukaryota > Metazoa > Arthropoda > Arachnida > Araneae > Araneidae > Araneus > Araneus ventricosus. Next base: position 988,361 of record BGPR01000165.1, on the reverse strand, counting down.
GAAGATCAGATACATTGATTTTTCTCCTTATTGTTCAAGAATATAATTCAATCAAATTGAAACTTTTATACAATAATGCCAATATAGCCAACATACTGAAATAGTACAATCAACGTCCAGTTATACTGAATGCATTTTATGCGTTTCTAATCCATTGACCTACAAATTTAATCTTCTTATTTGATGATTTAACACTTTTATGGCATTTATTCTTATTTCAATACATAAAAGAAAGTAAAGGACTCCTGATATATTTAAGTGTGCCCAAATTATTTCTGTCTTTTCAATTTATTATTATTTTCACTTAATTATAGATTGTTATAACAAATATTCTGTAATTCCATATAAGAGTCAAGATGTTATTGTATTCTCAAGGTTAAAGACAACTACGATATTTATACTCCATACGAAAGCAATTTTGAAATGCAGCATTCTTTTAAGATCTTCTGTTTTGAAGAATTTTATTAAATATTGTGACAGTTCCTGCAATTTTTCCAAGTTCTGAAATTTTTGCCAAGATATCAGATTCCAGGTGAGACGCCATTTACGAGTTACTGAACACTGTTTTATTCGGAATTCTTTGTTAGCCTAATAGTTTGGTTTACATATGAATTTCAGTTTTGTTTACGTGATTAATACAGACTGTTTCTAAAATTTTGATTGCGAAAGTAGTGAAGGACGTGTGCCTCATGCATTATACGAGTTTGTTATTGTGAATTTCTGATTCTTAAATACAGTTTTATTAGATCTTGTTCTCAAAATCCCTTAAAAAAATTTCCTAGCCGACTGAATGAATAAGGAAGCTGGTTTTTCACGCAGTTGAGATTAAATCTGAATTCCATTAGACGAAAAGCGTATTTTGTAATATTCTCCTTTCCTTCAAAAAATTCAGCTTCTCTTCACTAACGTAATAAGTAGTCAGTGAGTGTTAAATAAAAGTGAAATTATTTTTTTCAAAACTTTAATACACTATGCGACTCTAGGTATAAAAAGTGAATTTAACAGCTAGCTGCTCTACCAGACAGCTAGGGCTCATATCACCAATAAGATGCAGATGCTTAATTTTTGCATTTGTTATTAAGGGAAGTGCTACCGCAAATAATAATAATAATAATAAGTTTTTAACGTGATCTGAATTTTGATGAACTTTCAGGCACAGAGGATATAAATACTTGAGTTAAGTTAAAAATATTTTGTTGATTACGAGACGAGAAAATTTTTCTTAAGTTTTCATTGGCGGAATGTTAAGATTTACAAATAATCTTCCGTATTATGTCAGATACACTGCTTGAAATGCATGAGGCAACTACTGCATAGAAATTGCATTTTAAGTTAGAAGAACAAAATATACGATTTAGGAGATTTCTAATATCATCTTAAATGTCTTGATGTTTTGCTAAAGGATTCAATCTAAACTCATGTGATACACGCCATATGCGCCGACCCAATTTAATTTTCAAGTAATTTGTTGCATTTCGCAGGAATTAAAAGGATATGACGTTACAGCATAAGACAACAGGCAGTTAGTTGTTAGAGGACGTACGAAGGTTCATATATCAGGTTATTATGACATCGCGTAAATTGATTCCAATTCAAAGCCATCAGACAAGATTCTTTAGGAAGATAATACTTTGGCAATTGTCTTAATTGAAGAGTTCCATTAATTTTGAATTTATTTCGTAAGCAGTAACTGTCAATAAAATCTAATATAGTGTGTAGTTTTATATGTTTTGACTTTTCAGCATTATTCATGAGAAAAGACCCGGGAATTACTTTGTATTTCAAAGTTGTTTAAGTTTTTAATAAGTCTCATTACATTTGAAGAGAAATTTATAAAACAATTCAGTCTTGAAATGTACCGTTCCATCTTAGTATACTAAGCTTTTGTTTTAAATTATATATTTTTCTCTTCTCTTTTCAATTTGGATTTCTTAAATGTTATTTTTATTTTATTCTCTTTTCCTTTTTTTTGTTTCTTTTTCTTGTTAATTAGGTTTTCAAAATTATTTTTTAAATATTTTTTACTCTGAAAGTTCCCGAAAATCTCACTCCGCATCCTATTCAAAACATTCGGAAGCAATTTAAAATTACGATCCATTCAACTTTCTTTTCACACAGAATATTCAACTAGAGAACCACAAATTCCAAGGAAAGTTATTTAGAAAATCATGAGAGAGAAAGTACGTCTTACAGCATTGAGAGATATTGTATGCCTTGATTTTGTAGAGTATATCAGCCAACTGCGACCCTCAAACTGTAAGACGCCATTTTGTTTAACGGCTTGTAAAACAAAGGCAACTGTTTCAAGTCGTGTTTCGCACTAGTGATCTGAACAATAAATGTTTTAGAAGGTCATAAGAATTATTATTTATTATTTACAGATGGGGCATCATATAAAAGAATTCTGATGCTGTTTTACTAATTAAAATGTTCATATCTGAGACAAGACCAAATCAATATTATTTTTCCTACGAAAGAAGTTCTTCACTGTAAGAGAATTTTTCTTTAAAATTCTATCTATTTTATTTTTTCTCCTCTTTTTTTGAATTAAAACAAAAGAAAAAATAGTGTTAGGTGATGTACTTTCTTGTATAAAAGCGATATTTTGAACAAACTAGCGGGAGTGGTCTCCTCTAAACTTTCTCGTATACGTCCTAACACGGGTGGGGGAAAAATGTCCCAAGCAATAGTAACACACGCCATTTCCTAAACACAGGTGGGGACAAGCGCGCAAAACGGTGGTGCCTTTTTTTTTGCTTAGTAGAATGGTGAAGAAGCCGAATATGTAATTGAAACGCCTTTTTTCAACAGATTGAAACCAAAATTAGATACAGATCTACAATAAAGATAAAAAGACCGCATATCAATTTTTATTTATTTATGTAATTGGGTTTAAGGAGTTATCGTGTTCACAGGTATTACGCAGACCGACAGACAATCAACCCTTTGACGTATTTGGTCCAAAATTTGATACGGACCTTCATTCCTGATCATAACAATGGGTACCAAATTTTATCCATCTAGCTATTTAAGTTCTTGGATTATCGTGTTCATATCAACACGGACAGACAGACTTCCCGCGGACGGTTTTTGTCCAAAATTTGATAGACACCTACAAATTATGTGTAAAGATCACATACTAAATTTCATCCTTCTAGCTTATACCGTTTTTGAGTTATAGTGCTCATAGACAGAAAGACAGACAGACATAAGTCCAAAATCGTGTTTTTCGGACACAGGGAACTCTAAAACGTGAAGATTCATCAAAATCTCGAGTTCGAATTTTTAACGATCGCAGTGCTTTCTCTTCGTATACGAAAAAGTAAAAAGGCTGTAGAATCAGTACTGAACTTCGGATTTAATCATTCGGCTGAGAGTTAACTAAATAGTTAAACTAAAAAAAACTCAAATGAACTATTCAATTTTGCTTCAGCAATAGAAAAAAATCTGCGAAAATCACCTCTGCTATTAGTGTAGCGCCCTCTATTGTCGAAAATTGTAATTTCTTTCTTTGTTTCTCCTTTTTTCCCTATCTCTTCTTTTTTTCGGTTTTCATAGAGACCATCACTCATACATACTAGTGAAATTTTACTTCATTTGGAGGCCTGTAAACAGCTCTAGGGCCTTCTCAATAGGAGAACTTTAATTATAACAGCCCTGTATATGGATACATTGATGAAAAAGTAATCTAAAGTATCCGTTTGCATATCCTTTGTGTAAAGTCTGAATCTACTTGATTCTCATACTTGACGGAAGTTAATTGCTGCGCCCAGTGGTTGCAAAAATCGAGAAATATATCTCTGAGAACTATGAATAGAATATGGATTGCTAAGTTTATATTCACGAGAAAGTTTGTTAGCATTCAGATCACACAAACTGCACTGTATATACATTTCCTAAGTTCTTGTCACTGTACTATGACATAACTGTTGGACAGGCTAACCACCTTCTCAAAAGTGTAGTAGAAATCTTAATACTTATGGTAACGATCATGTATTGTCCCAGACAGGAACAGATGTCAATATGCATGCATTTCTGTACTGTTTAAATGCGTATTTTCATGCCATATTTCCACGCTTTATTTTGCGTCCAACTTCATAAACTTTTAATATACTTTGTAAGAAGCCTCTTCCTAAGGAATTTATAAATGAAATTGCAAACAGAGGCAGATATTATATGCACATGTATAATTTGAGTGTTACTTCATTGGTATTAGTGCCTGAAATACTTATCTTATAATTTCTAATTTATGCCTCAAACATATCGATTAAACATGTCGCTTGGATATTTTCAAACAGTGCTCAAATTATGTATTCAACTTATTAGTGTATGGAAAACTTTACACTCATTGGTAGTTTTATGTGCATGGGCAATATAAAAATATAAACTTTGTAGCCTTTTGACGCAGATTTTTCATTTAACTTACTACTATATTAGGAAAGATTATTTTTATTTTAACATATGTTGGCTAGTATAATTTGGCTATTACCTATAAAATTAATATTTAACGAATTAATGTCGGGATCATAAGTATTTTGGTCATCCTGTCTATATTCATGGTTCTCAAAACAGATTTTTTAATTATATTCTTTTTATTAATAATTTTCCTATCTCTTTGGTTTTCTTATTGTCTACTTTTCTGTTTGCTTCAAAAGATCTCACAAACTAGTTGAGATTATTTTGAATTCGTTCCAGAATAAATAACAGTTATTGTATCTTTTTCTTCGTCTTTTTATAAAGAATACTATATTCTAAAATAATTTCAGAAAATTAAACAAAAGTTCTGTTTGAAAAAATTAAGTGAACTTTGTTGTATCGATCTATTATATTGTTTATTGACAAACATTTAAGTTCTTTTTCATTTATTTGGAACGAAGATAACAAATTAAAATTTGTTGGCAAAAAGCAAAAATAACATCCCATGAAAAATCGAAACTCCATAATATTTGAAAGAAAACAATCAAGCTCCTAAGTGCATGAAAAAAACTTTGCTTCTAGTTTTTTCTCTCTTTTTTCCTTAGATTTCAAATCTTATTCATCTCTATTAAATTTACATTTTTGGATATTCTTTCTACACAGTTCATTTTCTGCACACTCTCATTCAATAAATGAAAAACAAATTCCAGTTAGCCAAAACTAAAGGCGTAGTGATCAAATTGCTTTAGTGAGGCACTCGAAGGAGCGTTTTATCAAAATTCCTTCAGAAACAAAAATGTTGATGATTTTTGCTCGCTCTTTGATGCGGAGAGAGATTATTTACAGCAATAAGCATGTTTTTTTCATATATTGTACATAGCAAATATTATGTACCCTGAAGAAATTAAGAGATGTCTTTTTAAAAGTTGATAATGTTTTATATATTCATAAAAAGATATTTCAATAAATACAGCATTGTAAAACATTACGATTGTGCACGAAAATATATAAAAGAAGTCTGAAAGCTTTTGCAAATTGAATTTTTCAAATTTGAAATTTTGTAGCCGTAAGGAGCTTACAAAAAAATCAAAAATTTACAAGCATTCATGTTTTGAATTGACTATATTTAAGAAACGCTTATTTACAATCTCCTAGACTTCAACAAGTAAATAAATTTTATTTAATATGATATAAAGTCGGAGCAAATTTATGGGGGGTGAAGAGATATTTTAGTTTAGTTTTCATACATTTTTCACCCTTAGAAACTAGTTTTCAAATTTTCCATTCGGAAAAATTTGGAATCTTTGAAATATTTCCCTTGTATGTTTTTGCGAATATTTGAAACGTCCTAAATATAAGGATGATTCGTATATTTTATTTATTTGATGAAAATTTGAGTTTATAAAAGCTTCAAGTATTTCTTGAGGCGATGAAAAAGTGTTTTTGCGCTTTTTAATTCCGACATATAGGCAAAACTTTTAATCCAATTTTATTCTACCGTTCTGAAAAACTAGTTAAAAGTATTGCAAAAATGCATTTTTCACTAAGCAGTTTGACTATTTTGTAAATAGCACATTACGATGGATCTGGATTTATAAAACTGATATTATTTAATTTTTTAAGTATTTAAAAATTAATTTTCTTTTATTTGTCTTCAACACCCTACCTCTTTATTTATAATCTCTTTACTTTTTTTGAATAGTAATATTCTAGGTTTCTTCGCAGGGATAGTCGCCTAAGGAGTATAAGATAGCATGGATCAAAAAATCAGTCACACAAAACGAAGAAAATGTTATTCTGTTTAAAACCATTGCATAAGGTTTAATCATATTTAGAGCAGGAATAGGAATTTTATTTCTTCAAGAACATTTAATTAGTGAAACTTTACATAAATAGATTCATTAGCATTAAGGGTTCTCTTATAGGCTGAATTATATCTTGCTGAAAATAGTGTACTCGTAAGAACTTACTTTCGACAATGTTTAGAATTCGCATTTGATGCACATGCAAGAAAGTGTTTTGATCAGAATGTGTCAGCTTTATATCGTCACTTAACAAGCAGTACCACCTATCTCATTTTTCTGAATTTTAGAAGAGGAAGAAAAAACTCAATTTTTCACAGCCAATAAATAATATGGAGGTTTTTTTCACGTTGTTACATCATATGTGAAACTTACCAGATGTGACAAAATTCCTCTATTTTCGTTATTGATTGCGAAAAATTCAGTTTATTCCTCATCTTGAAAAATTCGGAAAACTGAGATAGGTAGTGTTGCTTGCAAAGCGACGATATGGAATCTTAAATGTACTTTAGATTTAGTTTTATTAAGATTGTATATGTTATATAAAGTTAGAATAATCGATGCAATATGATATCTCAACGTCGTGTTGATTAGACAGTGCTAGGCCTGATGAACTGAATTTCGTAAATGTAATCAAACTTGTTCTCGAAAATACAATAAGTTCCATAATTTGTAGCAAAGATAGAAATGACTGAGGAAGCAGAACAATAAGCGAAGGCAATGCGCCTTATTGTCAATCATGTCATAGCCATCTGAAAAACGTAACTGGTTATGACATTTGAAATTTAACTGCATGTTGTCTTACTCTGTGGTGTGACGCCACATCCGTTTTGTTCTTGTATGTATCCTAAATTAACTTGACGTACTGCATTTAATGCTTTTCACTTGAGTCTGAATTATTTTTTTAATCATAATTTCTGACGGAAATAAATCTATGACATTTCATTGTTTCTTCAAAAATTCAAAATTAATGAAATTCAACAAATATTGCAATAGTAAGTAATCTCCTATTTTGAAAGAAAATTGTCATGGTTTCTTTTTAGTATAACTGGATTTCGCTAAAACCATTCCAACGTAGCTCCTGGTCCTTAACTCCTGAAGTATCTACCGTTTACAATAGCTGTCAATTAGATCCAAGCCTCATTTGTGCTGGCCTTTGTTTTAGCCTCATTATCTTCTATCTGCGAATGTTTACACACTACGCCGGCGCTACAGCAATGGTAACCTGGTGGCAGAAGGCACTGGGATTGAAATTCTCGAATGTGAGACCTCATTCTATGAAAGATTCACCGCTAAGTTAATCTGATTACATCTGCGAATTATTACACACTATGTCTCCGCCTGCAGGCTGGGACGGAACTTGTTGCGATAGGAATATCTTGAATTAGATATCTGATTTCCGAGCGATTCATAGTAAAATGAACCTGATTCCCGCTAAATCACTCATTGTAAGTTTTTCTTAAGTTGGTGTTGTTTGGAAGACTGGAAAGTGGAGTATAAACACAGGTTTCATGCTCCTTGTCCGAATAGCATTTTAAAGGCTATGAATAATCATAATAGACCTGTCCTGGCTATAGCGAATAGCAAATTCGGGCTTTGTGGCCAACGCATAACAGCCTCCATTACGAGCGACGCATGCGAAGACCCATCATGGGCTATAAGCCCACTAACTAGGCTTCACCACCGTTATTGTAGCCACCAGAAAAGCAAGAACTTGTTTACCTATCCCACAACTTCTCATCCCCATTTCCGAGGTAAATACCCGGTGGACATAGCACACTTAATAAAACACTAAAATTTAGCTCTGGCACTAGTGCAAAATATTTCCTCCCATTACGATCGGCATATGCACAAACCCCTCCCATCATCGGCGGTGGGTCCGTTCCTAATCGGGCAACACCACCATGTTGTACAACCAGGGAAAGCGAGAACCAGTATACTAAGCCGGACCGCTTCTCATCTCCAAATGATCCCTACCCTCGTCGCGGACCTTTATTAAAGGGCATGCTTCTTCTCGATGATTAACCCTCATGTTATATTTCAACTTAAGACACATAACTTAACAATATAAGCTTTCTAGAGTTTGTTGTAGTATATAATCAGTTATCTTGCTTTATTTTAATTAGATTTACCTGGACTAGATTACCTTCAACGAAAAATTTTAGAGAATTTGAATGGAAAAAGAATTGGTTGGTTACAAAACGGAATGTTCACATAAATTCCTTTTTGTGGATGAAAAATTAAGGCGATTTATCTCTTGAATGCAAAAATTTTGTCAACTTGCTTACACTTAATGCTCAGATTTCATACTAACATTATAAAGATTTAAATAAGATTGGTGATAAAGACAAAGAGAATATTCTGATTGCTTGTAAAACTCAATTAATCTGAAATGATTCTGAAAGTGAAACTCTAACATCAATATAAAATTGCAAAAGAAATGATATACAGTATATCAAATTCAATGTGGTTGTCTCAAATAGTGCTATATGATAGTCTCGAATGCTGCTATATGATAATCTCGAATCAAAAACACGTGAAGTCTCAAATTAATAAAACTCTTACCTTATTTATTTTTGCTCCTTTTGTTAATCCGCAAAAAGAAATACTTTTAAATTTTTATTTATCTTATCTATAAGAAAGAGGAAACCGATTTTTCTTTTCAAAATCAATAACTTTGGGGATAAAAATATTTCCATAAATTCCTGTTTGTAGGTGAAAATTAAGGCGATTTCTTTGATGAAAAATGGATGTGCATTAATAATTTCCTCAATCAAAATGCAGTTTTACTTAAGATAACAGAATAGCTCATGTGCATATCGACAAAAAATAGTAAAAGTGAGTATTTAGAATCAATAAAGCCTTAATAGTTGAAATAGGAATCTTATGTGTTAATATATTAAATACATAAGTTTTGAGTGAAAGAATTGAATATACATATTAAAAATTCGTGTTGAAAAAAATGAATCGTTTCATTTATCTTATTTAAAATTCATTTGCACAAAGTCTCATCAATTCCTGATTATAGAATTTAAATAACTACTCGCACATATATTAATGTACATTTTTATAGAAACAATGGTATTTGATTTACAAGCATAGACACTAATAATATTTTTTTAAATTTAAAAAGATACCTCATTCCATGAAATAAATTTCACTTCATCTCATTGTCTGCACTATGTTAAAGTAAAACCTCATTCCCCTACTAAAATTTATTAAAAATATTCATTATTTTCTCTATTCCCAGTACATTAATTTCTTTCCATCCAAAATACTCTTCCGCATTCAGTATGTAATATCTTTGATTTGATACCTGTTCGGTATCTTAATCAACACTTGAATATCAAAGTTTATACAAAAGAATCATGTTAAAACGTATTACAACTTTCTCCTTTTATAGATGAATAAAATAAATTAGATGTAGGGAATTTTTTAAAAAATTTTAAAACAATCTTTCTACTTTACCACTCGAAAAAATTTCAGAGACACATATTCGAATGGCAGGAGTTACATTTACCTGAAATAATATGAACATGAAACGCCAACTTATATAAACAAGGCAATTTTGTTTATAATAATTAATTATCCTTAATGTTTATGATTAATCACATTAACCTTCCAGCGGACGCGACTTCCATACCAACATGAAAGATCGCGCGTATTTCCTAGATAAGCTAGTGCAAAATATAATTTTTAAGAGGGTATAATTATTAAAATTAGATTGTAAATGGATAAGGGTAATAATAAATACAATTATATTAAACAATTTTTATTTAAAAAGGAATAGAAACAATTTAAATATAAAACACAAAAACAATATAAAATGACTAAAGAATTGGATGAATGACGTGAGAACACAGAAAGAAAATTCCCAATTTATCAATTGAAATATTTACGTTTGTGATATAAAACACTAAAGACAATATGGGAGTTAAAAACAAATAAAATTTAAATATAGAAAAGGGAAGAAGTCAGTTTATATTCATTTTACTGACTTAAGCCTTAGCTGCCGAGCGTATCTTTACAAATAGCACATTCGCGGAGTCCTTTATAGCCTCGAATTCCAAACTATGACTAATAGTGCGTCGAAAAGATCTGGAAGAATAATTATGGCCATACTTTTGTAGAACTCTCGTAAAAAGATATAAAATAAAATTCTTTTCTCGCGTATCTCTCACATACGCGCCCTCTGGAAGGGTAAATTATGTCAAAAAATTTCTAGAAATTATATAAGTGTATTTCTTCCTATTGGAAAATCTAGAGACTGGCAGAATAATTGATTTCAAGATACAATTCATGATTTTGCTGTTAGGAATTTACAATCATCCTGACGGATCAAGAACAGGATCGTAGCAGGACAGTACGAAAATCAAATTAGAAACCGAAATTCAAATACTATTAATTTGTTTGTTATAAATCTATTCTAAGACTTTTTAAAAGCATTTATTTTCAGAATTGACTTTATTTACACAATTTTGAGGAAAGTGATAAAATCATAAAGTGTCAAAGTTTACGAAGAAGTTCTTCGTTTCTTTTTAGGGAAATTTAAACACTATTTTACACATTTAACAATATTTTGAGTACTAATGAAAATCACTTAAAATCAAATTAAGTTCGCTAATTAGTTTTCAATGGCATTTTACAACCGATTTCCGACCAACTTCACCATTCTCTGTCTAGTGGAGATACAATCAGCTATCTCAGTCTGGGAAGAAACTAAGGAAAATATATTTTTAGGAAAAACAGAAACTACGAAAGAAACCTGCATCATTTCAGAAAAAAAATTAACACTTTAACAGTTTTATTTTTAAACTTATAAGCTAAAATTAAGTCATTCATAGACGTTATGACTCGGCACAAAAATGACCGGGAATCTATCAACATCTTAGTGTTCTATAGACATGTAGTTGTATGAATAAGACTAATCATCCTCGAAACAGAGGGGTATCATCTAATTCAGAGGATCCCAACCTGTGGTACCTGTCAAAAATGGTAACGGAAGACAGAAGAAAACATAAGAGTTTAAAAAAATTACAGAATTTTGTTCCGCTACGTTCGTACGAAAAGTGAAAAGGAATGTTGTGCAAGTCCTAAAGCCAACACTCAAACAAAGAAGAAAGAAAGCAAGAGGAAACCTGATAAATGATTGATATTTGGCCTGTCCCATCCCGATTATGCATAAATGAATCATCAATCGGTTTGAAATTTTCTTCCACTTTACTAGTTAATTATTACAAAATATAATTTTTAGTTATTCTTATAAGTTAATGTGGAATTATTATAATACTGGTTTCATTTGTTTTGGCGTTGAACTAATACTATTGTAAAAACGGAATAAAATGAAAAATAAATCCTGCAAATGTTATTAATTCAAGTAATTTGACTCTTAAGCTTACCTAGGTCCTTAACATTATTGACAAAAACTTCTTTGCATTAACGAATAGTTGGGGTTGTGGTGGTGGAAGGTAGATATGACAGGAGGGGGTACGCGAAAACATAACGACTAACCAAAGGGTACGCGAGGAAAAAAAGTTTGGGAACCCCTGATCTAATTATATAGAACAAATAACTACACTGTTAAAGGGTTAATGAATTTCTTAAGTCCCGTTTAAGGACACGACAATATTTTGCATATTTAAAAATACTTTACATATAGATGAAAAATCATTTGAGATAAAAGTAAGTTCACGAAGAAATTTTTTATGACATGTTATACCTGATTTTCGTCATAGCACGTATATTGCAGAGCCAATCAGTAGTTCCAGATGGGGAGGAAAACAACGGAAAATATATTTTTAAAAAAATCAGAAACGGTGGATAAGCCCTGCAGCATCTCAGAAAAAGATTTAATGAAGAAATACTTTACAAGTTCCTAGGGGCTCTTCCATATAAAAAGCATCGATGCGGGTTCCTTCAAAATGCCTTCGTTAACAACATGTGTAATTCTTCCTCCTGTAACAGATATGTTCTGTAAAAGGCCCTGTTTGCCATTCCCAAGGAACTTTCAGCCAATGTAGTAATTCATAAGCGGATTATAGGAAGGAATCGTACTTCGTATTAATCAAAGCTAAACGAAGCTTCTCCTGAAACTTTTGTGAAGTTCCCTCCAATAATCCGGTTCTTAAAGAGGAAATAGGAACAGCATGCCTAAAGTAAAAGCCTTTTTATAGATACACACAAAAAGTTTGTTTACTGAAAGTCTTATCAACAGTTTTTGTTCGCTTAACCCAAAGCTTAATTCGGGGTGAAATGAAGACGGCCTCTCTTAAAAATAAGAAAGAACGTCAACTTGAGAGAAAGATAGTGTTTATGTTTTGTTTGGACAAACGTTCCGAAACAGAAATAAAATAATTCACCTGCTGAAAAATATATGGATTTCACTTTTTTTAAAAGAAGAAAAAATCATTCGTATCTATTTATCTCATTAGATTTTCTAAGCTGATTTTGATGAGTGAATTTGTTTTCAGAAAAATTTGAGAGTCCAATTTAAAGTAATTAGATCTATTAAGCCCTGCTATTTTTTAAGTATTTGTCGTTAACCGCCGCCCTATGCCCCTGCGCCTGATACCATTACGGCAACCGAACCGGTTCAATTGACATGGGACTATTTCTTAGACAAGGGATTTTAAGTATTTCTCTAATTATTTGCAAATCTTGTCAGAACAACATTTTATTAAAAATATATATAAAACGACGTTTTTTTTCTATTGCGGTTCCCCCACAAGAATACGCCGTATTTTATGCTAATGTATTTCACTTTTTATGAATATATGTCTATTTTTAATGTATTACATATATTATTATTTTTGAGGTTTGCATTTTTATTCTGAATTTATTTTAAATTTTTATATGATGTATCACCTTTTCTTTGTTCTGTTTCCCGCTGACCGTTAAAACGCTCCATGCCCTACCAATAAGTGGGTCAGCTTAGGTAATAAATAAATAAAATAAATAAATAAGTGAAATATCACTTAGTGACTTGTGAAATCAATGTCAAGCTTTTTGCGTTTTACGTAATCTTACAAGCATAAATGCAATTTTTGTTTCTCTAAAATATGATAAATCTGAAAGAATGAAACAGTTTATAAATATGTAGATATTGATCCCGTTTTTTGCAAGCTGCATGCTAAACCAGTCAAGTTCCACGACAATTTAGTAAATCTGCTGAAAATATAGTGAACTGTTTCTGATGACTAATATTTTTTCATTCAGAAACTGAAAAACTTTGCCACATATTCCCAAGTGGGCTTATCACTGAGCTGATCCCAAAACAAATTCAAAAATTTTTCTCTCCTTAGAAAAACAGCTAACAGGTAGAATCTGAGTGTAAAGAAAAACAAAAGTTGCATAATACAATCTCATTACTCCCCAGTTGACTTCGTTCCTTGCGGTTACCATACTAACTTAATCATCTTGGGCCTATGGGTTGCGATTGAGAGTAACTTAACTATTAGAGAATATCTGAGCTTATTTTGAAGCGAGGAACTTTTCGATAAAATGAAAATTAGATATCAAAAAATTCCATTCAATACATCAAGCATATTCCATTGGGCAATTCTTGCTGATTCTATTTTTTAAAGTGGCGTCCTTTAGAGAAACTTCTCAATGGTCTCTTGGGAATAGACTTCATGAACTTTTAGTTAAATTTCGAATAAAAAGAGTTTTGTAACGTTTAGCTTATGAGCATAATTTTAAGCATGCATCTTATATTTACTTTCGGTATCTTTGTGAAAAATTGTATAAGAAGATCACAAAGATTACTTTAACTAGGTGCTTTCAGCGATCAGCTTGTTTGCCGGGAATACTGATTTTGTTTAATTTCAACTGAATCTCTTTTGCATTATTTGATATTCATGTCTCCCTTAGCAAAGTAATTTTGAACTTCAAATTGTGATAGACATTTAACCTGTGTTTTTAGTAGCATTGCTCATGTTCTATTCATTGTCTACATGAACATCCTTAAAGGAGTAAAGTAACTGTCCATGTTATCTAATATCTAATTGCACGTTGTCGGGGTCAACTTCACCATGAAAATATGCATTTGATTTCAACATTAAAATGGCATGGTACGTTTTACGTCCAGCAGCATGTTAGCTAAATTAAGAGGTGCCGTTTAAAATAATTAAATATTAGTATACATAAACTTTATTCTTACTGGATATATTTCCTAATATACGATCTTAGGGGATATTGCTTATATATTTTACAAAAAAATGATGAAATAAAAAAAGAAAGAAAAATCTATTGGCTTTAATTTTTCTTAGCTTTCAGTAATGAAAGAGAAACATGCAATGAAATATTTGTATAAAAGTGAAAATGGTTTGAATTTCATTGCAACGATGAAATGTATAGTTGCAAATTAAGCACAAAAAATTTTTTTTGAAAATTTATTAAAATTAGGGGAAAATGGACGACGACTAAACTGATATTTTTTGAATTTTAAAATGGTGCAAACATTATTTTTGTCTTATAATATTTCCGGAAGTTATCTATGAAAACCGCCAAAATTTTTCGTATTTTTAATTAATTAAAATACAAATTAAAATTTTCCAAGATGCATATTCTTACGCTCCAAAGCATATCTGTGCCAAATTTGCTAGCTCTTGGAACTAACGGTCCTTCCTGTACAACGCCAATAGGCACATATACGCTTTTATTATTAGTAGAGATAACGATTAATATGAAAAGATTATTTATCTTAAAACAAAGTTAGCAAAAGTTAGACTTCGAAGCCTTTGAATAAAGCAATATGTTTCATTGCGAGATAAACTATGCTAATCATTCAACTTTTGAATGAATAATGTTTACTTTAAGCTCAGATGAAATTAGAGGAAACACTCCATATGTTTCCACTAGAATCCACCAATATTAAAACGTTTTTAGCTACTTACTTAAATTCACGTTGATACATAGGTAGGAGAGAGTGGGATGAAACCGTGTGCCTTGATTCTGGCGCTGTTAGTTCTCCTTTCTAGCGGACAGAATTCTGAATTACTATCCAACAGTCAAGAAGAAGGAATGTCTACAGTGGCCGTGTTGTTGCTGCTGAATTCACTGAGTCTGTGTAGGTGAATTTGTTTCAAGACTTCAAATCTCTAATGTTCTTTTGTTTCTAAACAATTCTTATTTAATAACCATTACAGTTATAAACACTATATTTAATCCGGCTTATTATATGATTCCAAAGGATTTTTGCCCTCTAAAACAATAAGGATTTAGTCCAAAAGTTGCGTCGTTCTATTTCATTTTTCACAATCTCTGTACGACCAAGTGTCCGGGTACGCCAAGTGGCTCAAGACCAGGTCAGACAGTAATGATGAGTCTTCCGATGAAGGTGATAAAACACATCAGACGTTGATTGTTTATTTTGAAATGATGTATTTTCTAATTTAAAGAAATGATAAGGATGGATTCAATGTATAAACTCTCTTAGCTGGACCCACGAAAGCTGCAGTGGCTCGGAGGAAGAGGACAACTGCTTTACATGGGAATTTTGTAACTAATATTCTTAAATTGTCATATAAAATAAAAATCGAGTTTTCCCACAACTTTAACATGTGTACCGGTTTTTTTTCCACTAGTGGGGTAAAACCGGATAGAAATTATCGATAAATAATTATCAATAAAAAAGTAATGAAATTGTGACTTTTCTGGAAAGATATATTGTACTCCAATAAACATTGGATATTTTAATAAAGTTTGACAATGTCTATATAGAATAGTTTAGCTCCAACAGGCCTTCGAGTCTCAGCTACTCGATCTTACCCCACTTTCCCCTACTCTGGTTTTTAATGGTAGTTTCAGGGGTACTTATAAGGGTCTTTTATTTGCTTTTCCACATCTAAAAATGACCATTCAAAATTTTTTCAATAAAATTTTTCATATATGCGAAAAACATTTCTGAAATATATTTTTTATGATTTATGTATAGTTCGATTCTAGCCTAAGTTATAACGATATATTACAAATAACCTTCGATATATATATATATATATATAGTATTGGAACAGAAAGAATTGGAATAAAAATGTATAAAATAGCATAGATACAACTGTATTTAATATATTTCAGTTAATTAGTTTAAATGATTTTCTTTGACCCTTTATATATTAACTTCAGAAAAGCACAAATAGAAAGAAAAGCGTTATTAACACTGCACATATCGCCACAAAGCGTAAAAATCAGTCTCGTGACAATTAAGTTGAAGAGAACAACACATAATAAAAGACTAAAATTATAGTATATAGCAAAATCTTCATATAAATTTGTAATAATAACAGGAATAATCAAATTAATTACAACGAATAAAGAATGAGTTTGAATCCATCCCGGGTGGAGCAGGGGAATAATGCTAGTTACCTGTATTCCTGAACAATACAGTTCAATGTAACAGTAATCTAAGTTTATTGGATTCCCTTAAATTACTTTCATCCTTGGGAATGAAGGAACCAAGATTGAAATCACATTAATTTCGAAAAAAGAAGCGTTAGAATCTTTTCTAAGATGAACACTAATGACTTAAAACAGTTCCACAATCAGATGAAATTTGTTCCCTTTTAGCAAGAGCGCAAGAAGAAATCTTCTCATCCTTAATGTTCATCACTTTTCTAGTTTGTCAATCTTAGTTACTGCATTAGTGAGATCGTTCAAGTAATGGCTTAAGCGCCGAGCTTACTTGAAGGAGAGCTCCCCCTGTTTCTTGTCCACTCCACTAGCTCGATGTACGTGTCCATCAATACTCCTTCACCTTTATACTTATTTCGTAAAACATAGTTTACGCATTAGTTATTTCTGGCTTTTAATACTTACTGGCGATGATTTATAGAAAGTCAAGTTCCTAATTATACGTGCTTGTGAAAACGAGTTTTCGCTAATCAAGGGAACAAATTTTCAAAAGCATTATTGACTTGAGCGGTATATTTCATCCAAATGTGAAACTAAAAGGGCACCAGATTACATAAACGCTGGCTTCATTTAACAAAACGGCTTTCATTTGCAAACGGGTACTTAAGTGTTGTTACTGGCAGAAATTAAACTTTTCGAAGAGGAGTTTGTCAAAAATCTCTCTTCTCCTTCTGTGAACTTCATTACAATTTCACGAGCTAACGAGGCTCTTTACAGTCACAGTCAGAACGAGAGAAAGACTTATTTTCTGACCTTTATATGCAATTATTGAATACATTTTTCATTTCGCTCTTATGTCATTATAATTTCATAACTTTCAACATTTGGAGATTCTGTTTGCATACGTAAGAGCAGCGCGATGTTTATTTGAAGTGTTTTGATAAAAGTACTTGCGTTCTTCTGGGTTAAACATGAGTTTCTTCTACAGAGCATAAGGACGCGGCGAAATCTTTTAACGATTAAATACTCTAAGGAATAAGTTATGATTCAAACAAAGTATGCTTAATGGATTGCTCTCGGTTCTGCTTAAAATATTTATTCATTTTGATGTATATTTTTATCTAGCTGCTATGAAAGTTTAAACTTAAATTGGATTGTTTTTATAGATCTTTATATTTCATTAGAATGCTTATATTTATATCATATAGAAAATATACCAAAGGCTCTAAAGGTGGGGAAATTATTTATTTAATTTTAAGAATTATCTTCCGCAATATAATCTTAATATTGTTAAAGATGTTTCTTAAAAAGAAAATGAGGACTTATGAATGTGAACTTAAACAAAAAGAGAGTATTATTCAGGAACATATTTAAAAAATGGATATTACGATTAATTGTTTCTTAAGAATTTCTCACAGATATTATATATTTTCAAATAGCGAAATACAGGGTGATTCAGAAGCCTGCAGAAACGTTAAAAATGAATAATTCGTAAATGAACGATGGTAGAAAGTATAGAAAGTTCTCTCAGCAAGGATGAAAGGAAATCGGATTTTTTATTACGAAACAAAAATTTATTGGTTGAATAGTTTACAGTTTAAATCACAGATGGCTCTGTTGTCGTAAGAGCGATGCGTTGTTACATAGGATAAGACAATGAGTGGAGTAAGGCCTGAGAAATGTTCAAGGTCTGCTCTCTATTCAGGAACACAGTTGTCAGAAGAGTAACAAAATTTTCCGCAGCAATAAGCAAAATTTCTGTTTCTCATGTCCTATCATTTTATTAGAAATGACGCTTACTGCTTCAAAAAATATAGTTCCTAGTTTCACAGCTGATCTCCTGATTGGAGGATGACACATTAAACATTCTTAAGCAGTTACTCCCACCAACGTCTTATCCTAATTAGCGTATCTCCCCAACAATCTCTACAACTTCAGAACCACCTGGTGGTTTAAATTATCACCTATACTACCAATAAATTATGTTTCCTGTCAAGAGGAAATCTGGGTACATTTCCTTTTTTTCCGTACAAACAGCATCTTTATATGTTCATTCGCTTGTGAATTATCAATTCTAAAATTTGCTTTGGACTTCTGAAACACCCTGCATAATTACGTTTCTACGCACCAAAATAAAGCAGAGTATAGAGTAGAATAAGATATTAAAATATCGAAAGGGCCGAAAGAATGTAGGCACAAAGCCCAAGCGAAATGATTAAGTAGTCAATTACAAATCTTTTAAAGCGAATCTATAAAGTATTTAAATGCGATGAGTTATCCTACTGATTGTAGTATTTTTGGGAGAGGGCACGGTGGTCCTTCATTTAAGGTTGAGTAAGCATATTGATGAAACTGACCTTGCAAACCAACTGTGAATCACTACATCATATCATTCGGATGTAAAACATCCCAAATAATACCATAAGAGCCACCGTCATTATCTATCAACCCCCTATTTATCGAAGACAATAAGAGCATTGTGAATAATACAAAGGGAGGCTCATAATAAAATACAAGTTACGACTGGGCGTCTCACCGTTAGGAACGATCTATACCTTTTCGGCGTGACAAGTCGAAACGAAAGAATTCCCCCCGTACAGAATCGATTCTAATACCTAGGCAATTTTTTCAATAATTGCTTGGCCGCAATTAATCGGGCCTCGTAATTGGTATTTTTGGTTGGGCGAAAGCGATCACTTGCAATCATAAAAATTGCCGAGTTATGGATGGATTCGTTTTGGTCTCTCATTGCAAGTGATTCAGGGTGCAAATTCCTTTCGCAGAAACAGGATGCCGTCACTGGTGATTAAAACGTTGAAAGGGACGCACCCCCTAGATAATTATCGAAGTGATTTCATTTCAGCTTAGCACTCTACTGCTATGATGTTATCCAACGAATTCCAGCTCTATGAGCGGAACCAGCCAGTTCCATTTACTAATGTGCGTCATTTTTACTCTCTTCCCTTTTCGATGCTAATGGCAGTGGAAATGGAAAATAATTTGGTTTTATCCGTGCCGCCGAGGCTGAAGGATTTGTTCTAGACTAGGAATTTCCCTTTTTGGGGTATTTTAGTGGTGGATTAACGTGCGCGCTATGATGTTTAAATAGGAATTTGGTGTTTTGCTCAAACGATTGAAAACAGTTTGTTTTTGTTAAAGTATTCATCAAAAAGTGATAAATGCAGGTATTGTTGACTGATAAAATTTATGCTAGTATAAGAGATGTTATTGAAAAAAGTCTAAAAGGAAAAGATTTTTGGGATTGCTTATGAATGCCCAGTTAGTGGAGGATTCATAATGTTTTAAGGAAATACTTTCTAAAAATAGGAATTGCGGAAAAATAAATTAAAGGTGTTCCTAAAAACAATTGAGCCTGTTCAACTCACGTGATAGACGTTGTATGCGCCATGCCACTGAAATCTAATTTTAATCCATTTTAAATCTTTCAAGAGGAAATGACGCTACACCACAATTTAAAACAAAGGGCTGTTAAAAGTCAGATGAAATGTGTTTGTCATCTAATATTCATAATTTACCCTTTGTCATATGGTTGCGACGTCACTTGGATGGTCTTTATTACGAATAAGCATTTATCTGCAGGATTCTTAAGCAAATAAATAAATTAATAGTTCACCTCGTATATGGAAATAAATTGCAATGGAAATGGCTGACATATTCTCAATAAATTAACATAATTTTTCAATAAAATAGGCCTTTCTTTAAGGAGCTGAAATTAAAATGTACATAAAATAAAGAGTTTAAAAATATGACATCGCAGTAGAAGCACCAATACTTCCAGATAACAAATCTTTTTCAAGGAAGACGAGCCTATGAGCTTCATTTAAGTCTTTTTTCCATTGGTTTATTTATAACTTGGCTTCAAAAACTGGAAGAATCTAATTTATCAATTGTCTTCTTGCAGAAGATCTTTCATTACAAGATGAATGTCCAAAAATCATATTGAAAGTTCCTAAATATTTAAGTGTCTTTCAATAACATCAAGAAATGTATATGATTTTTCCAACTACAAAAAAAAATTGAAAAATTATAAAGAGTAAGTATTATGAAGAAAATGAGAATCCTAAGACCCCATATGGGTTAAATGAAAATCCAGTAATTTGAATGAAAAAGCAAAACGTACTTTTTTTTCATCATAAAATAATTTTGAGTCTTTAAAAAATCGGACAAAGTAGAATGCTCAAGAATGTATAAAAGACGAAGTTTCTAAATATATATATAGAGAGAATATGTGCTAATATGTAAGGCTAATTTATTTAGTTTTAGAAATTATATCTATTTTGTTTAAGGCATGCAAGGCTTAAATGAAATCTTCAAATATTTTTTAAGAGCTCTCATTAAGAAATTTTTATTTTGATATTACCTGAATTGCTTGGAAAATTATGTCATTATTGTTATTGGAGATAGGAACTTCTTACCTTACAATCAATAAAAACTTCTGTAGAAGATATTGTGTAGGGGGAGTTGGGGTAGATTGATGTGAGGGAACTTTGATATAGTTCATAAATTTTAATGATTGGACTGGCTCAAGATGTTTATATCCTCTCATATATATGCCACTGTAACCCTTAGCGCACGGTATACTTTCCGGCCATGTTAAGCTAAAGGTTAATAAAAAAAATTTATTTTTCTGAACTATATTAAGTTTTGTGATTGTTTAGCATTGCTTTTTCATGACCACTTGTTTCAAGTAAAAAAAAGATCTTGGGGGCAGATTCATACAATTGACTCTGGGGCCCATTGATACGCATCTTCCGTGTGTATGAATGCGCCTTAAAAGCAACTACTTTGCAAAGTCGTCTTCAGGAATGGAAAAACTAAAAAATGAACTTTATAAGAGAAACACACAATTAAATATTTGTTTTAAACAATGAACACGGTTTGAATTTCATTACAAAAATGAAAGTATTGTTGTAAATTAGGTTTAAATTATTTTTTAAGAATTTATTAAAATTCAAAAAAAATGTACGGAAACTTAATTAATATAATCGAAAAGAATTTTTTTTGTATTTTCAAGATGGTGTGAAAATTATTTTTGTGCTATATTATTCCTTATTAATTCATCAAGGAAGAACGCGATAATTTTCCTTAATTTTTAATTAATTAAAATTTCCAGAAACGGCTTCGAGGTTCACATTCCCACCCTCCAAAGTATTTTTAGACACACACACATTCTCCTTTATTATTTGTAGAGATAAATTATTTTCTGAGGCATTATTGTCTCATTTTTCCAGTCTCATTAAAAATGTTTATTTTGATTGAATAAAAGTTTGTTACTTTGTTAAACTTTTAAACCTTGATTTGGAATATAAAGTTTATCGATAAAGCACCTTCTGTTTTGATCCCAGACCTATTAACCATCATTATTTTTCATATTTCCGTGTGTATCAATGTACCCGTTGTATGGCGCAGATTGATACAGATCCACTTTTAGGAAAAAGGATAATAGATATTTTATTATTTCATTTATAACCAAAACTCGACTGAAATACTATATTAGATTAACAAATGCATAAATGTAGTGTATTAATTCTAATTATTTCCGTTGGTAAAATCAATTTTTAGCTTTCCAAATAAAAGTGTATCAATGTCCCCGTGTTCCTCCTACTTGTTCATTCTGTAAAATGGTTCTCAGATGCTGAAGACCAGTATCCCTTGTTAGCTTCTAAACTTTCTACGTAAAAGTTGAATAGCTTCTTTAAGGCTTGGATTCTATCTGTCTTTTATTCGAACAAATCGCATGAGTTGATTTTATTCTGAAAAAAAATAGGAAAAAAGAATTTAAGGAATTCAAGTTTTACCTTTTCATTTGTAAGAAAGCTACGTTTTTGTGTATGAATATGACGATAGGTTGAAAGTATTCTCCATAATTCTATCATGTCATATCAATCAGATTCATAAACTGAAATTATTGACTTTTCATCGAGTTCATAGCACATGGGCTTTGACTTTTTTCGTGTTTTCGAAACAACCCATCTCCCATGATGATTGCAATATTTTTATACATATCTAGAATGCCTGGATATGGATAAAAGCAATAATGGCGATATTTCCTTCCAAGCACTTTTCCCACGTTTATCATGTGTTTGAGATTAATCGTCATAACAAGGAATATCATGAAATGAATGATAAATTATGATTCCGAGTGAGCCATAGCGGAAGGCCACAAAGGTTTAGTGGGAAATCCTTGGAATATCTCAAGGTCGCGATTATATTTCAACATTAAATGTCTATGTTGCTTGTTAAAAACCAGCGTTCTCGCCATGTTTTTATGTGGATATTTTAAAATTAGGACTTTATAATTAATTATTAGGGTAAAATTAGGCTTAGATATCGTTCTCGCTCGTTGGCCGTGTTTTCAAATCATGATGTCCATGTCCAATACTCCACATACAACATTTATATTAGTTAGGCATTTAATCATTTCATATTTTAATTTATATGATTTTAGCACAGATTTCGCAATGCAAAGAGAATATCAGACTTTACGTGAAAAGAAGAATTCACATTACCCGAGTTAATATCTGTGATTAGCAGCTTACCATTTTCTTTTATAATTCAGATATCTTCCCTAAGGAAATAAATTTTTCGTCATTTATCATAACACAAGTTTTAAAACCATACCTTCACTTCAAAAGTAATTTTAAAGTTGTTTTCCAAATTTAATAATTTGCCTTGATTAACAACTCAATCGTGTGAAACGATATCCCTGTAATCCTAAACTCAGCTTAATTGTATTTTTCTTAAACTGTTGCCAAATAAATGCATGTGAATATGACCTTTCGATTGTTTTTCCAGTAAAGAATACATTAGAAGAGCAAGGTTATTTACACGTGTATGGCATAAGTACGAAATATAGTCTAAAATTAGATATCTAGAAAATAGATGCCTTTTGAACTATCTATGTAATGCCATGAATCAATACATTCAACAACAATTTTAAGCACAAAAGCAAATAGTGAGATAAACTTGACTGAGTGAACATCACAATGTTGACCAAGACATCACTCTATAAAGCCTTTTGATTCCTCCAACAGTGAGTCGAAAGAACCTCAGCAATAGATAATTAAAAATAACGAACCGATTAATTTAAAAAGTTGCGGCTTTTTAACTGTTAACTTTGCAAATATCAGATTCCGAATAAATCGTTAGATGGCTTCAAGATTCTGAAAAATGAGTTAGGTTTCTTCTATCACAACACACAATGGGTTTAAATTAAAAGTAAAACACGTTCGTTTCAAAATTTTACTTCCATCACTGGCTACTGATTCCTTTTCCATCACTTTGTATAATCTGTTTCTTCATAATATGTAATCTTTTCCTCAAAGAATGCCCATTCTTTTTTCTAATCGATGCAGTATATTAACGGGAGTTTTATCCAATGGCGCCTTCTTACACCTTTTAATTGAAGCCGTTTTACTTCTTGCTGGAAGACACAGATTTATCTTTGCTCTACATTTTCCTATAACTTCCTCTCCGATGTGTAAAATGCGATCGGTTTTAAAGCAAATTAGTAGTCAGTAAGAGAAAAAAAGTATCCAACTACGATGCTGCTGAAAATACAAAGAATAAAAAGAAATTTTTACTTCTTTTTTTTCTTCGTTGAAGAAATTCGATTTCTTCTTTTGTTTTGTTCCACGGTGCAACAGAAAGTGATCTTTACATTACATAAGCTGCAGAGAAGAAAGGGAAATGCCAATAAAGGCGAGAGACATCGGTGATTGTAGACTGATACAAAGGGTTACTTTTATTTTTGTTTTTGAGAAAGCATCTAGAAAAAAAGATAATCTAATATTTTCATCGAAAAAGCGGACTTCTAAGGTCTCTGTAACCAATATTCATTCGCTTCGATTTTCTTCCAATTTTTTTCCGTCATTTCCGTTGGAACTGAACTTTTCCCCCCTGTTTCCTTTTGATGTCGTAGAAGAACTTATTAACTGACTCCGTGTAATGAAAGAAATATCTCGATAAAGTAAACAACTCGGTTCGACCATTTTCCACAAAGAAGAATCCAACAAAGAAAATATTTCTTTGTGTAAAATAAATAAAAAAAATGAGTGGATATATTTGTGGAATGAAGGGATATATTTGAATTATTTCTTTATTTGCGAGGTAAGCGGTCTTCAAATATCTCTAAGTTAAGGTAAATAAATTAGATTATATTTTGCTTTGGGAGGTTTATTAAAAGAACTGAAAATAGTAAATTTAATTATTTTTAAAACTTGGTAAGTAAAAATTATTGAATTCTAATAGTTGTTTGTTTAACCGTTGGGCTTGTACTCGTACTGATCTTTTTTATTAAATATTTCCTGCTGCAATACGCTAAATAATTGAAAAATAATATTAATAATTAGTGGAAAAATAAAAGGCGAATGTCAATATGGACGAGTTTTCTGTTTTGTTTATTTTGGATTCACAGACCATTTTTCGTTAACCCTCCGATTTAAGCAATCGCTAAGTTCGAACCAGTTCTTTGTTTAGTACAAAAAGCGTTGAATTCTGTGTCTTTTGAGTTCGTTTGATTCTTTTTATTTAAAAGATCTACGTTCGAAATAGAACGATTGAAATTAGCTAAATCGTTTGGTTAAAAATTAACCTCCTGTGATTATCTAAATCGTTTGGTTAAAAGTCTAACCGCCAAACAAGCCTTGGAAGTCACCGAAAAGAGCGATAACGAACAATTATGGCAGCCTCTCCGCAAAATGAGGTTCTTATTTTTAGTGAACACTGAGAGCAATAGGAACATCAAATTTTATATTTTCAAAGTATCCTTAATCCATAACATTAAAAAATATCTACTTTAAACATTAATTAACATTTTCAAACCAAGTGTTTACATTTTCAAGATTCTCGTTGACGGAGCAATATTCCGGAAGTCGTTCGGTATAGCGGAAATTCTACATGATAACTAATAAAAAAACAGAAAACTCGTCCATGAGATGCTTTGAGGCTTGTATAAGCTGCCACTTCGTACAGCTGTCACTGGAAATCTTTGAAAGATTTCCATTAAAACTATGAGTATGAGTCATCTTTATAAGATTTCCGTTGAAGCTTTGAGAATGTCCTCAAGTATTTAAGCAACATTGATTCAGCGCTTAAAACTGTAGTTTGAGAGTTCCGAAAAATTCTTAAGAATTTTATTTACATGTAAAACAAAGCAATCGTTATCTGATTGCCATATATTGCTAACTGCAATTATAGGCTAGATTTTTAAATTCTTTAACAAGTCGCTTATTTATTTGCATACTTAATAACCTAAATATTGTCTATGAATGGTTAGTACACATTGTAAGAATTCTTTGTTAATTTAAAAATAAATATTTTTTTTACTGAAACTGTGATGAGCTGCAATAACTTTGTAGTTACACAGTTGGTGTGATCATCTTTGGAAATTAATATTAGTTTTAGACATTTATTACCTTCACCTTCGAGGTTAACTTCGATACAGAAATCTGTAATCCTATCACTATTTAACCCTCTCACACCGAGCAAGGTGGTCCCGGGCGGTCTAAAAAGTTCCTCTTAACAGCGACGAAGGCCGGTCTGAGGCGGTTGGCTTCTTTTGAGGGGAGGGAGGTAAATGACCACCCAGTTTGGCAGAGTCTAATTCATGTTGCTTCCTCCCAAAAACTCTCGGTTTTAAAGGGGCTAGAAGAAAAAAGTTGCCTCGGGATTAAAGAAAAGTTGCAACTCTTTCTAATCTTTTTGGTGAGTTTATATTAGTGAGGTATCACTTTTCTCCCTATTGATATAAAATGGGATTTGATAGCCATGGCTATCTAAAGAAAACTCTTGATGTTTGAGCAAAATAAATATTATCATCATAATCTAACTGAATTGTCACATCCATACATCTTCCAGGGAATGATTTCAGTTTCACATCTAAATATATCATCGGAAACCCATTTACTCACAAATAAATATAGCAACTGTGATCTTCTCAAAGTTGAATTAAATTTTTTCATCGAAATTTTATTGTGAATTTTCAGAAAAAATTAGAGCTCTGAATCTGACTGAGATTTTATGCATGCGAACTATTAGAATGCATGCAACCACAATCATTTCATATCTTCAATGAACCAACAACTCAGATTCTCAGTTCTGAAAACCAAATCGAATGCATCTATATGAAAAGAAGAGTATTCCCTATATTTGAACAAAATGCCTATAACGTAATCAGCAGAAACTAATTAGTGTAAAAAAATGAAATTGCTGCATCCATACATCTTTTCAGGGATTGATTTCAATTTTACATCTAAATATATCACTGGAAACCCAACGCTGATCTTCATAAATTTGAATTAAATTTTTTCACTGAAATTTATTTTGAATTCTTAGAGAATTCAAAATAAATTTCTGAATAGAGAGAATTCTTAGAATTCTGAATGTAACTGAGATCTTATGCATGCGTACTATTAGAATACAAGTAATCGCAATCATTTTGCATCTTCAATGAACCAACAAGTCAGATTCGCAGTTGCGAAAACCAAATTGAATATTCGATATGAAAAGAAGTATTCGCTATATTTGGCCAAATAAAGGCTCGCCATTTTATCTCCAAAAAAGTATCTCCTTCTCTTCTACAGACATACATAACTTAGTCATACGAGAGTTATTCGCCATTCCGGATACAAACCATAAAATCGAGAATCTCAGTTAATCGGATCACGACAATGCATGGCGAAAATTCCGAACGAAGGGAAATTTCACATCTTTATGGAGCCTTTTTACTTACAAAAGAATCTGAGAAGATCTGTCGATCTGTCTCCCAGAAGACTGTCAACGCGACTGTTGGACACTTTCGCGAAGCGCGACAAAATGCAAGAAAAAGCGAGAAAAGCTAGACCTGATGATGGCTATAAATCTTAAGAAAAGCGAATCAAGCTGCTCTGAAATACCTACAATTTCTCACTCTTAGTCCTCTTTTTTTTGTCCTTTAAAGTTTTATTTATTTATCTGCGCCACTCCTCTTTTCTACTTTTTATATACATATACATACCCTTATATATTGAAAAAGATGGCTTCCAAGGAATTTTCACGTCGTTTACCAAAGAAGCAAATTCCGAAACGCAACCGGGAAAGCGATAAAAGAGGGTTAGACTTTTCTACATAGTAATCTGAGTGGCAAATTATTCAATTCTCTATTATGATTTCTTATTCCGAGATTTCTTTTATTTTTTTTTTGCCTTTTTTTCTTTCCCCCTTCGCTTTTCGTAGTTGGTAAAAGGATTTTCACAGCAGTCGAAACTCCAAATTTGCACTAAACGGTATTTTTATGTAAAATAAAGAAAATATCGGAAAGGTCTTTCCGACGCATTTTCAATGGTGGCATTTGCGAATGTAAAAAGAGCCAAACAGATAGGGAACCTCCACATACCCCCCATTCTTTTTAACTTTTTTCTTTTTACTTTGCTTTTTGTTGTCTCTCAGTTTGAAATCTATTCCTTCGGCGTGACTTCCCCTTGTTCTCTTTGAGATTCCCTTTCCATCTCAAATTCAAAAAGAAAAGGTACCCAGCTCTCGATCTGGACGTTCCTTGACGGATTTGCATTAAATATAAATTGATAAGAAATATCAATTGCGTTAGATATTTCTAGAGACATTGATAAAAATGTCATAACTCATGGCTCTCAATATTCCAAGGTAAATCTTTAAAATGTATGAGTCGTTTTATAGTAACATGCGCACTGATTTGAAAATACGAATATATATGAATTCACTTGTTTGTTCTATTTCTATCTGACAACGTGTTTACTGCGAAGTATTAAAAATACAATTTTGAAAACATTAAAATTAGCTTACCATGTCCTAAAATTAAAATGATAAATTTATGAATTATTCGGTTTTTATAGGCGTTTCCAATTAACTTCTTCCATGTTTGTAAATTACAAGTTTGTAAGGGCGCTTTGCTTTACTCGATTTTTCACTCAATTTCTATTGCAATAAAGTTCTGAGATTTTGCGCAATTATATAACAATATAATATTTTATTATTTTCAATATAAAATTACAATAAAATATTTTATTATTTTCAATCTAAAATTACAATATAATATTTTATTATTTTCATAACCAAATTATCAATTAATAGGCTATTTCGATTTAATTTGTATTTTACATGAAAGGTGCAATCTGGTATTGAATTTGAGAAAAACTGATGGCAAGATTCCATAATAACTGTAATAACAAATTATGAAATATATTAAAACCTAATATGTGGAAAATAATAAAAATTAAATTAAAGCTATTATTAATGTGCTAAAAAGTAGAATTTTTTATCAAAATCAAATAGGTAAAAATAAATCGTAAACATATAAGGCGCTGAAAAACAATAAAATGCAATGCCACAATGTGTTATAAATGTTAAAATTACAATTTGTTTAGAGTATTTCTATCAGGGCCTCACACTTTACGATTTTGCTCTGTCCTCCAGATTTTTGATACAAAATATTTTCCTCTTTTTAGGTTGCTAATAAAAGCATGTTTTAACATTTTTTGCATTTTATGATTTAGTCTTTTCTTTAAGGGCTGTAGACGTGTTATATCTGTAGAAATTTTGTCACTGCTTATAGAATGGTGAAGATTCTGTAACACCACTTTATTAGGATTTAATTTCGCTGTGGAACTAATCTGACTATCCTTCAATGACCCTATAGACAGATTTACTCCCTGTCCTATTGTATTATTCCTTGTGTGATATCGCTCTGATTCAAGAAAAATATATTATCCCACGGGTAAAGTACCACCAATTTCAACTTAGAATGATTTGAAGGGGGGAGGGTGCGCTTTCTTATTTGTTCCACCAGAATTCCATTTTCACAGAAAGTTTTGCGTTTCTATTGAGCCTTTATCTAAAGTTTAATTAATAATAATAATAGAAAAATCTTGATTTATTTAAAACTTTTGCTGAAAGATTGAAAATATAATTTGGAGGTTTCTGAATTCAACACTTTCATTCCAACTTAGATTATATATACTTTTTGATAAGATTTTAAACTCGTTAAAGATGTTATTTGATAGAAGAATGCACTTTTTATCCATCAAAAGAAGATTTATTAGTGCACTTTTAGCCAGATAAAATAAAGTTAATAAAACAAAAATTAACACGCTCACAACACGAAAACATTACTCTGTCCACTGGATTAACCCTGCTATGGACGGTTTTAGACGACCCTAAAATTTTATGACGTAGGCAGTTACAGGTAGGAACAACTCTAGCGGTAGAAATACTCTACAGTTACGGTTGTTTTGTTCTAACTCTCATTGAAAAAAATGTACTGTGTTTGTGTCACATATGAATACATAAAATAGAAATTTCACTGATAAAAGAATGATTAAACATTTGAATTTTATGGATTTTGAAAAAAAAAGTCGGATTGTTTTGAATCATTTGTACTGTTGTCAGATTGATCTATTGATCTAAATAAATTGATTCTTTTTGTATGCCTTGTGCTTATGACTTAATTGTCGTGAATTTCGGTACAGACATTTATTATCAGTTTTGAGAGTGCACATACATGTTTAAAAAATTAATAAATATTCAATTTAAAAAAAAGAGATTTCTTTTGGTAGTAAATTTCTGCACATTTTATTTATTTCAAATGCAAACCACGAAAAGGTTTACAGGAAGTCATTTTCTTAAAGCGGCAAAGCGCATCAGTACTAAGGAACGCTCTGTTTATGTTGCGGGAATGTGTTGAAAGTTATGGCGCGGTCCACCAGCACTTTCTGGACAATTAGTTTAACAATTCATTTTCTCCCCTAAACAAAGTTTACTTATGCAGCTATTATTGTATCCTGAAGGCATCTTGCCTGAGGAAAGGTAAGAGTTAAAAATTTAAGTTTTCGTTTTTCTAACTTAAGTGATAATTCGTAGATTAAATTTAATTATTCGAGCATCAACAACTGTTTATACAAAACAGTTTTTGTAACATTTCCACCCGGTAATATTAATTATTTGTTTTAAGAAGTATTTCGTGTGTATTATTGTCAAGTATTCGTATTTCGAACTCCTTTTCTACGCAGTTGGATTCATTTTCCATGCATACTTTTAATACAATTTGCTTCTCATTAAAAAAAATATGCAATATGGGTAATATGACAACTCAGTTGCCGTTAATGAGATAATTAAGTTCTTTTGAGAAAGAAAATAAAGCGAAGCACAGTAGCAGGTGGACAGATGATAAACGATCCCTCAATTGTCAAAATGATGTAAAGAACTCAGATGTGTATAGTGGAACTCTATCAGGGTGATTTAAGAAAATATACCCTTTAAAATTTGCACTTGTATACGAAAATGATTTTTTTCATTCATCAATATGATAAATTTTAATGAATCGTTGCAAATACAGATAATTTTTAGATAATGATTTTTCTTACGTTTATTTAAGAATCTGTTAGAATTTAATGTTTTCAAAGTATTGTTCTAGAAGAGCTACAAAACAGAATGAATATTCTCCTATATATAAAGAATTTTTTCCTATTTTATTAAAATAAAGTCTTAAAATTTAATAAAAACAACAATTCTGAGAAAAAGTAGTTTTTAAATCATAAATTTTCTTTAAAATTTCATATTTGACTTATCTCAATGTTAAAATAAAACACATACTTATTTATTAAGTTTCGGGTTAAATATTTACGTATTATAAAGAAAATTTAACGAATTAATATGACTTTGAAAGTAATCCCCGACACACTTCTTCAAATGCAGCTACATAATACTATCCAAACAATATGCTTTCCTTTATTTTCGTCCAGTGCGTTAAAAATAATTTAACTGTTTAAAAAGGCATTGATTTACTTTGCTAAAAACAAATCTTTCGAATAAATTACGCAACGGTTATTATATAGTTATAGTCTTTAAGATTTCATGTACACTGCAAAGTAAAACAAAGCCTACTTACTTCAAATCATGTCGCCTCATTTTACTTGGACTGATGTTGTTGTTTTCAGCAAATGAAAAATTTACAGCCATCATCAAATATGGGTGCAGAAAAATGAAATAAGATTTTATTTATGTCTATTATGAAAAAAAGAAGCTACCAACATCAGAAAGCTTGACGAGGATTATTAAATCAAATTCTCCACTGAACAGAATAGCTATATCATCTTTTTCCTTGTCTGAAAATTACTTTTTGTAAAGATATATTCTCCTTACTGTTTAAGTTTTCTTTTGTATTGATTTGAGACGCAAAATATAATTCGTTTGCGAGTTGAAATTGCTGACACGTTACCATGACACTATAAATAAAAAAAACTGAATTCAGTAGTGTGATAAACATGTATAAAAAATTACCGACAATTACATTTCGATGCATTGTATCATAGTATAATAGTCTCTAGAATGCGAATGTATACAGATGGAGTGAAAATTAATACGAACATATGTGAAGGAAGTACACTGCATTTAAAAACTGCAATATAGTAACGCCAAATGACACAGAAGTTGAAAGGGAAAATAGGAGTCTCTGAACAGCTGTCATATATGATGCCTGCTTCCATCCTACTCGCTGAGAGATGAGGCAAAGTCAACTCTGACAACAGAACAGTGGGCGCAAATCAAAGCTGACTCATATGGATAGATGAATGTTGAAATGCTAAAGGTACCAAAATAACCAGAAATTTCTATCCTGGATATCATGCGAAACGAACAATCGTCTCCAGGCTCCCATTTCAACCAAAAATATCAAAACAAAATTTCAAGACGCGAAAAATTATAGCAGAGTAGCAATTCTCTAATCATCCTTGACTTCTCATAATTCAGTCAAACGTCGTCAATAATGCATTTCCAGCCAAAGATAGACTGCACAGCAGTAACTACAGCTCATATAGTCTGATGAATCAGGATTCACCATATTTCACCATAAAGGGCGCCTCTGAAGAACGTCCAAAGAGTTTGTTCCTGACTGCTTGTTGCTGACTGTGAATCATGGAGTCCCTGTTGGTGTTTCGCAGTGACCACTTGTTATTCTGTAAAAGGTGATCAAAACTAATCACTATCGAAGCATTCTAAAGCATCTTGTCAGTCTTTTTCTCTCTACTTCACTTTTAGAGAGCTATTGCTTTCTCAAGACAAAAATGTTTCTATCGACACTGCTAAGTATGCTCAAACATTTCTCTAAGAGTATAGTAATGAAGTAGTACATCTTGTCTAGCTTCTTTAATTTCCTGACATGAACATCTCTGGCGACAAAGATAAAAATAATTTCAGCACACAGTAACTTTCCGCTCATACAAATGGTCCGAAAAATTTACAGAAGAACCCTGACATCTATATGTTCACAAGCCCTATATAATAGTTAACAGTTATTCGGTTTTTAATTACCCCATAAAATTTTGATAAAACCTGGAGGTGACTGATGCCATCGTTAGCATTTGAGCTCAACAGGAAAAATCGATGCATTGGAAATTCAGGTGGAGAAATATTCCTGAATAATTACGATAGTATAAAGATTTTCTTTAACGCTGAAATGAATGGAAATGAAAGGAGACCAAGGTAAAACAAACTTATAAAGACGCTTCCCTATTTAGGTATCAGGAAAGATACTCTAATGGTTATTTTTTAAAATTCATCGAGGGGGTAAGAATTCAACAGAAATCATTGGAACAGAGGTGAGATTAACACAAATAATGAAAATTGCTCCAAATTGCTAAGAGGTTAAGAATCGCTATTCTGATGTAATTTGAAAATATTTATAGGGTGCCCACTTAAATAAGGACCACACCCACCTAACTTCAGAACAATGGCAGCTATAGTCATGAAAGTAGAAAGGGGGGATGACACTTATTTAAGTGGGCACCCTGTGTAATGGGTCTTCTTATAAAATCAGTTTTAAATATACTCGCATTAAATAATATAATGTATAATCGAATTTTAAATAGGGTTTATTAAGATAATACAGACTCTGTAGGCTGCCAGAATGCCATTTATGATGCATTTAATGGAAAAAATCGAAGCGAACTATTGATATTTCAAGAAACATGATTTTTCCAAGTCAAAATTAAAATTGGATTTCATTGAGTAGTATTGTGAAGAGCGGCAAAATTTACAAAATGCTTGAAAAGACAAAACAGCATTGGATTCAATAGATTACAAGACAAATGAATTTAAAAATATTTATATTTAAAACTAGAAGTCTAAGACGGGCCTTTAGGCTGCAAACCATATCTCAGAACTGATTGTAACAGATTTAGTCACGAAAGATAAAATACAAAATTTCATGCACATTGGCAGAGTGCTTAAGAAATAAATGAAAAAAAAATGAACAACAGGATTGATGAACCACTTGGCACTAACTTTCTTTTTGTTAAATACTTTACTTTTAACGATTACTTTCGTTCTATCCGAGTAAAAATAATGCAAAATCCACTAACAGAAGAAAGCGCATTACAAAATCTCTAGACCGCTGGACCTAGAGCTACGAAATTTGGCACACAAACGTTGGAGGATGGGAATGTACATTTCGGAGCTATTTATTCGAAATTTTAATTAGAATTTTAATTAATTAAAAATTAAACAAAATTTTGACGCTTTTCTCAATAACTTCCGAAAATATTACAGCTCAAAAATGATTTTTAAGCTGTAATATTTTCGGAATGTATAAAAAATTACCTTTTTAATGATATCAATTAAGTTGCTTTACAATTGTTTCTCTAATTTTAATAAATTAAAAAAATATTTTTTGGCATAATTTGCAACAATACTTTTCATTGTTGAAACGCAATTCAATCCGTTTTCATTGTTTAAACAAATATTTAATTGCGTGTTTCTCTTTCATTGTTGAAAGCTGAGGTAATATTCTTATACAATCATCTGATTTGCTCGCTTAATAATGACGCAGACAAAAAGGGAGGGGTTATTTTAAGCTCCTCCCAACGTTACCGAAATTTCTGGACAATTCTATTATAGATTGCAATAAATATTCTTATTCAATATAATTCTGAAAAATAGATTTTGTCATTAAATTTCTGTCTTGAATGTTTAAACTTAGAGCCTTTCGGCTTGAAGAAATGATTCATTAATTTGAAGATATTTATCAGCCATATTTCTTTTTTCTTTAAAATTGTTATCAGTCATTTCATTTCAAGTCGTTGAAAGTTTTCAAATAATTTTCTCCAATAAAGTTTGAAAACACAACGTATATGATAATTATAATGCGAATATTTCAATTAACGTTCTGCATACTTTCAGAAAAATAGGCTCTTGTATATCTTCAATCATGAACACTTGTTGTAACTCGATTTTTGGAATATTTTAAAATAAATTTTGTTTGTAAATCACCTTTGTTTAGCCCTCATTTAATTTCTATTACATGACCTATGTACAAGAAGATCCACTATTTGTGGCCAATGACCAATGCAAGCATGCATCATTTCTGAAAAAAGGCATTCAAATATATTTCCAGGTTTAAAAGAATGTAAAGAAACTTTTTTCAATAAGTATTGGAAGTATTTTGAAACTAAACATATCTTGACAGATTAAATTACCTTTTTACAAAGTTTGAGAAGTATAAGTAGGCTTAGAAGTGATCCATATACTAAATCTTCAGTAACAACCGCAACATAGCTGCAACAACTGGGAAGTAATCTTTCTCGAAACTGTAACATAATTCAAATAATTATATTAAGGTTTTGGCATGATATGTATAACTGCAAGTTTTATGGGCGGAATAAACATAGAGCAATAGTTTAAAACTCAGGGCAATCTTTTCTGCTGTCGTCATTAATGGTAAACTTATCGATACCATATATGTAACTATTCTTGCCCTTAGAAAACTTTAACTTGACTGAATAGGGTTGCTTTAGTGTTAAATCCTGAGATTGTTCAATATTTTTGTTATCTTTTGAATACTTTATCACTAACAGCCATTGACGATGATCTAGACAATTGAAATCCCAATCGAATATGAGTAGCTAAATATAGAGACTTCCCTATTAGCACAAGATGCCCAACAATATTCATACGATATCTTTACAATGTTGTACGTCATTCAGAATATTGAAGCAACATCTTAGAGATATCGTAGAATAACTTGTGCAAATAGGATTGCTTTGTCTTTCGAATATAAATTAATAACGAAAAATCATTCGAAAATACATAAATATACGATTTCTATCATATTCTCCAAATACATAAAATGCAAATAAATATTCAAAGTCACATCCGAATTGATTGATAGGATTATAAAAATAGGTGTTAACTACACTGCATAATGGACATTCATATTAAAATCACCAAACAAATCTAAATAATTTGAGTAACAAATACTAGTTTGTCATCAAACATAAAACTTTAATTTTAAGTTAATGAAACGCTAGTAAAGACATATTCGTTTTATCTTATGCAGACTGAGAGTAATATAGCCAAAGTAACAGCTTCAGAAAAGCAACAATAAACAATATTTCAAACCAACCATCAAAGGAAAATCGTTCTATATTCCTGCAGGGCAATCTTCAACCGCTTCATTAAAAATTATTAAAGCCTATCCCATTATTGCCCATGAGTTACGATAATTGAGGTTAGTCCCCCATCATATTTATACAGAGCCCCAAACAATGATCTTTGAGGTGAGTTTCCAGAAACAGGACGTCCTGCTTATAATAGAATCACGCCTCAAATATGTTTCTGGGCAAGTATCTATTTTTGGGCCTCCCCTTCCACACTGTCCAGCTTCAAATGAATCCCACCCTATATCTGCAGCTCCAGTGATTCATAGCTGGGGCAATTTCCGACTGCCTCTGAGCCCACCCCTACCTTTAGTTCTCGAGAATCGCATTTCCTCAATCTCGCTTCCGACAACGATAAGGGGAGCTTCGAATACGAGAATGAGTTTATTGGAGTATTGCTTCGAGTGAAATGCTGAAATTGTTACTCTCGAATTCAAACTAGATACGTTTATAACACTTCTTCCGTGTTCAGTATCTGAGCAGATCAATGAAGAGATGAGCCACCTCATTCAAGAACTCACGAATAAACTGTCCTTCCGTAATTTGGATAACGTTTTTGGTGTATTATCGTAATGATGGTTCTATGAGAAGCCAGATATCTTTTTAGTAATTGAATTGGATTCGGAAATGCTAAAGCGATTCGTTTCTAGATACATGAATAAGTTATCTTGAATTTATCTAGTTTAGGGCGTTTAAATCATGGATAGATTCAGTTTGAATGTATTTTTAAGATTGTCTTTTGTTTAGTATCAAATATTAGCAGCGCATCTAAAATAATAAATATAATAAAAACAGTTTCTGAAAACACACTGTTTATTATTGTATTAAAAAAGTGTATTTCTTACTATTTAAATTATGTTCTATTTTTTAGACTTTAATTTCTAGTTCATTGTTATAAATATTATGAAATCTTGAAATCAATGACTTCCTAAATTCACTACCAGGTGGCGCCATTCGTATGGAATCAAAATTGAATTAAATTAGCCGATTAAGTGATAATTTTGTTCTGAAAATATGAAAATAGTATATTGTCTTTCAGAACACACAAGTGTAGAATATTTCAAAACTTTAGCACACATCAGGAAGTGATTAAAAATCAATTACGAAATTCAATCTTTACAAATATGAAAAGAGTCAAGTTAAACAAAAGTATGTAAAAACTATTTTCATAGTGTAGAGAATTCCTTTTATTAATGATTGAAAATTATAATTAAATGAAGAGTTTAAATCATAAATATTATAAATCGGAACATCAGTATTACTGTTTTATTTGCAAGACCTATTTGCAACATTTTATATTTAGTTAAATGTAAATTGTATACGAAATACATATTTCTAGGAAGAAGCATACTTTTCAGTTAGCTACGCAGTCCAGAATCAATGTATCATTATTCTGATAAACATGGTGTCAAACATTAAATTTCTAGAAGGACCATCGCGTACGCTGGGTAATTGTTTTAATTAAGAAAAGGCCCAAATAATGATCCTGATTTTGATGTAGAGGAGAAGGGAACATAGAGGGATTACAACACAGCTGCAATCATGGCGCCTGACAAAGGCCCAAATTTATGAGACACTCCGAAGTAGCTCGTGGTTCGTGGACGCTGCTGATAAAAAAAAATGTCAAATCAGCTTGTTTGTTTTCCAAATGCTTCTCCTGCAATTTATGCGTTTAGTGCGTGGAACCATAATGCTATAAAAGATTTTTTTTTGTATGTGTGTGTGTTCTATTCAATCATTAACGACAAATATACTATATTTAATACTTTTACTTACTTAACTTTGACTTCATTTGCAGTCGTTCATAAGTAAATTTTGAACAGAGATGGGAATACTCGTATTCAGTTGTGATGTAATTTAACATTTCAAGTAACTGATTACCTTACTACGCATTTAGTTTACTACAAAGCTTATACTGAAACAGGAAAGAAAAGAAAAAGTCTATTAAATATGCAAGGGATAAAGAAAATAATTGCATTAAATTATTTGAAATCTAATGGTAATATTTTATGTTCAAAAATTAGTTTCGTCGGTTTTTAGTAAAAATTCAGAAAATGATATAAATTAATATTTACCTTAAGCTTATTTATGCAATATATTTTCTGTTTAGATTCAAAAATTTCAGAGACATCAAGAGGTATAACTAATAATCATTTATCTCCAACAAACCTTTCTAAAAATTTAAATTACGAATAAGCTATTCTTATTTTAAAAATTCAGATTCAATAATAAAAAGTTCCAAATTTTTTTAAAGCGTTTTTTTTTAAGTTGGTGATAGTACCTGCTTATGATACAGTTGCCAACAGAACGCGCAAAAATGTCGTTTCCATGGGATTAAAAATTATAATTTTATAATTAATTTTCATATTAAATAGCATTTGTATTAAATTTCAGATATTTTACATTTAGAGCAGAGGAAACTTAATTAAAAAACTCACAAGTAATTTACTAATTTCCTTCCCTATAAAATCATTTCAAATTCTAGCAATTTGTATTTTCAGACAACTTATAGCTGCGCAAAAATAAAACCTTAAAGCTAGAGAAATGTTTTTTCTCTTTTAATAGCTAATTCACGAGATTAAAGACACGCGCGTCTATTAAATTCATTCTCAAATTTTTGCAGCACTTTGTTCATTTATCCGATTTTCCAGGGCATTAATTACCGGCGGCGTGTTATAAACTGAAAGAATGAAACGGGCATTCTATGGCACCTGCATTGAATAATTTTTGCTCCTTTCCTCCGACAGCTGAAAATATTCAGATATCCTTAATAATAATTCGAGGCCGAACTCCTACCATCTAACCGAAGTTTGGGAATTTTGGTCGTGGCAGTGCTTAGTTCATTAGCTTAATCAAGAGGCAGTAGCGGATATTAAGGTGCATTCAAATGTTGCGGAGGCCCGGTTTTAAGTACGCGTTTAAAACTCCGCCAATTAAAAGAGGTTACATAAATTAACGCCTCTGCAATTAGGTTAAACAGTGTTTGCTTAATGCGTCTATGAGTAACACGGATCTAACTGACAGCGTGAAATTTAACCTGCCGCGCGCTCAAATTCCGGTATGCATTTAATGGGAAGCTATAAATTATTTCTGAGTCTGTGGGACATCGTTCTTTCCTTTAAAATCCTTAACGTGGCCTTCTTTGATCCCCCATTCTCTTTTACGAAAAACTGAGCTGTTTGGAAAATTAATTTATGATCTCCATTTTGTGAATTCTACGATTTTTTTTCTTGTAAAATTTAAATTTCGAGCTGTAAAGTGATGA
This sequence comes from Araneus ventricosus, assembly GCA_013235015.1. Taxonomy (NCBI): domain Eukaryota; kingdom Metazoa; phylum Arthropoda; class Arachnida; order Araneae; family Araneidae; genus Araneus; species Araneus ventricosus. The sequence goes on along the minus strand of BGPR01000165.1, from coordinate 949,068 downwards.
GGCAGTTTACTTGTTTTCATTTTTATTAAAGAATTTATTTTATAGATTATTTAGCTGTATGAAAAAGTCACTCGGAAATAGTCACAGGATTCCCATGGTAGCACCATGACAAAATAAAATTGCTAGCAATGTTAAACATAGATGGGCAAAAGAAGTTTTCGCCTGTCTCTCTGAATACGTCAGATACGCTGAAATAGCATATTTTTACCTAAAACTTCTTACAATACAGGTTATGTTTTAATGAAAGACATTTAAAGCACACATTTTATTAGAGCACTGAAAAAGAGAAATTTTTGCTTTTAAATATTTTCTACTTTTTAGTCTTTAATTTATAATTTATTATTATAAATATAGTACAATCTTGAAATTATTTCTTCGGAAATTCACTAGCAAGTGAAACCATAGGAAGGACTCCAAATTTCATCAAATCAATCGATCAGTTGCTAATTAAGCTCTGAAAGTATTAAAATATTGTATTATCATCAAGAATACATAAGTAAACAAAATTCAAAATATAGCACGCCAGGAAGTGAGTGAAAAGTGAGGAAGCTTCGTGAAAGGCTGCAACCACATTTCCGATCTCTCAGATAGTCACACCTGAAGTTGAAAGATTTTTCTCTTTACTTTTTTGTATTTTTTTTCATATTTTAAGTCGCCTAATAACGTAACTGTTTAATACAAAATGGATTTTACGTGGTGAGTGAAATTTCTCTAGAAATTGTGAATGGTTGTCTAAAATCAGCACGGCATATGCTAGTAGCTTTTTTTCAGTTTTACGATGAGCTCTAAAAATATAATTTTTGCTATGAAAACAGAATGCAAGAAATTTGGGAAGTGGTTTTGCAATGCTGTAGAAATAAAATAATAAGAACAAAAACAAATATATTTCATTAATATATTTATAATAATAATGTCTAATATGAAAGTATAATAACCACTACTAACGATAGAAAGAAGGCGCCAAAGAAAACGTTCTGAATTCTTTTGTTATGGTAGAATCTGTCTGAAATGTGTGCTTATTAATTCATATTACATTTATTTAGGTTAAAATCATGTCACATTTTATATTAATGATTGTCCTTTGCTAGTCAATTCTTGTCGCATCAAGTGGTTGCATAATGTTCCATTTCAGAAAGGATGTTTTAATTCACATCCAGAATTTTTAAAAGGCGTCAAATAGATTGATATTTATACAATTTTATGATTTTGTTTAAAAAAAAGTTTTTAAAGCTGCATGAACAACAATATAGGAACTGAACACATTTTAACTAACATTTGATTCATAATACAAATTAAAAAAAAATAAAAAGTAAATAGCGAAACCTGTGGCATTTTAAATTGCTCTGATGATGTCAAAATTAATATAATTCTTAAAAAACGTTTCTTGAAGAAATAATAAGATTCTATGAATAGCTCGTAAATTTTATGTTTATATGAAATATGCGATCATTAATTGTCAAAATTAGTTGCTAAAATTAAGATTATAATTTATTTTTGGAACATAACAAATCAAAATCTCATTTGATTCATTTTAAAACTTTAATTTTACATCGAAAAAGTCTCATAAAGACACATGCATGACTGTATTCTTAATGAGTTATAAGGTTGAAACGACCAAAATATTAGCCCCGAAAAAAAATTGAACTTTAACATTTCTTTGAACGGAATTCCCATGTCAAGATTCTTTTTTTTCATCTAGGGATTGAATTTTATTCATTTCATTTTTGAACGAAAAGAAGAAAATTTAATACATTGCAAGATTTAGGACGAAAAGAGTAAAAACAACCCTCCCAACTCGTCGATTCTCAAGGATCTAAAAATAACGCCCCCAATATTCAAATTCTGCTGACGTCATTAACCGCCTACCTCTCCTTTCTACCTTTTAGTGTTTGTAATGAGCACAACTTACGTGAATATGGATGATTTTTATATACGTGTTCTATGCAAATGAAGCTTTAACGGATGCAACTCTGGAATGTTGGCCATGTATTATTTCTTAAAGTCGACACTGATTCAAAACCTTTCCTTGAATATTTCCCAGTGAGCAAAGAAACCCTTAAAGATAAAAGAAACTGGATTTCTTCAAAAACATTTAAGCTTTTGGCAGTTTATCCTTTCACTTTCAATAAAATGCAGTTGGAAAGAAAGAATATTTAACTTAAAATATTATTAAGAGTCTGCAGAAAGAGTTTTGAAATACTCAATTTCCTTAAGCTCAGAAGGCATCCTCAGTTATTATAATTTAAAAAAAGATTTTGAACTATAACATACCCTAGTTTTTCGGTTCAAATTTTACTGCTATCCAAATGGTTACAGGCAAAGGGTATGGGGCGGTGTTCTGTCTTGTGTCATAAGTTCTGATATTATAAAAGGCATTCATGTCCAAATGTAACCAATGAGAAAACACAAAATGTCTTTTGCAACAAAAAAATGATTATATATTTGACACCCTCCTAATATCAAACTTAATTCTTTCGAAGTCTGAAATGCTAATTTTTTTTCTAACAATTTTATTTCACGAATAAATTAAGAGATATTTAAATACGCAGAGATGGATAAAGTTTCTCTAAACAAAGCCATTACATGATTTTCTAATAAGAAATTTATGAATTAGATTAGAAAACCAACAAACATTGTTGATGTGAAAATTACGCGTTGAATCCTGCTTAAATGTCTAACCAAAGATTTTCTATAGAAAATATTTCCATAGAAAAAACAATATCAACAGTTTGAATAATCAAACTTATTCCTGTGTTGTTCAGTGATTATAATTTTGGCATTTGAAAAAACCATCAAAAGAATAAAATAACGAAAAGTGTGTTTAACAATGACCGAATAAACAATAAAATGATGACTCATGAAATTGAAGAATTAAAGAAATGAAGTTTATACATACAGACGGGGCTAATTCAAAAGATTCCTTTGCATTGAAATGAAAACCATAAATATTTTCTAAAGCAATATTCAACAAAATGGGTGTTTGATTTAAAACCAGTAAGAATTTATTAGCTAAACGGTTTTAATGTGTTGTGGGAATTCCCGTGATTTATAAGAGGCGGCTTCTCATAAACATTATTAATGTTTCGCAAAGTCAGGTAGCTAAAATAAACTTTAAGTAAAAATTTTAACCCATAAAAATGCCCAGTTAGGTTTTGTTTGCAGATAATAGGCAAGGAAATTAAATCCTTCTCCTCATATTATTTAACAAAAGGCCCATAATGACAGAGTTCATTAAGCAACTCAGCAGAAAATCCTTTTTGACAACAGAATTTGCATAGTAAAGGCGCAAAGGCGCACGCAACGAAATACAAAATGTGTGAATAAATTAAGATTAGTCTTTCAGTTTTGATCGACGGAATACCCTTGAGCCTTAAAGTGTGACAAATCATGAATTTCGTGAGTATGTCTGCATTTTTTTAAGCTTAATCCGTATGATTTAAGAGAATATTCAGAGAGCCATAACTTCTACTTAAAGCTCAGTGCGACATTAAAAATCATGCTTCATAAAGCCGAAATTTTTAACCTCTTATCTTAAATCAGCTGGACAAAGAGAAAGACACTCAAAATAAAGAGGTAGTAACTTAATGCGAAAATAGAAATCGCTGCATTTATAAATGTTTCTAGAAAAGTTTCCAGTTATAGAGATAATCAAAATGATCAATTGCATTAACACACAATGGTGATGAAAACACTTTCGCTAATGACTTCTCAAAAAATATCTTGCGAAATTTCATTTTGGATTTAGAAATAGATCGTAGCTGTTTGAATTTTTGCAAGTTATTTTTAGGATATTGCACACACATTAACCGAAATGCAATTGAATAAAAATTGACTTAAATATTTTTTATTAGTTTCATTTTTTTAAATGAAGCTTCTTATGGTAAAACAAAGATTTCGTAGAAAATAAAAATGATATTAGAAATACGCTTTTACTATATACTAAAGAGTGGTATTTATTTTATCAAAAATATGGACGTTAAATCAAAATCGTAAAAAATGAGGATCTGATACAAATGCTCAAAGCAAATTGAAATTTTAACCACATTTTTTATATAATTTAAAAGTAGTGAATAATTAGGGGAATTCTTCCTTATTATATTCATTGTTGCTGAATTTCATTCTAGTATTCGCTTCCTATAAACTTTTCCTGTTGGAACTGTTGACGATTTTATTTTTATGGACGGCAATGCGAGACTACACAGAACTCAGCTTGAGGAAGAATTTCTAGAGAAAGAGGGAATTCGCCGAATGGGATGGTCAACCAGATCGCTGGATTACGTTCTCATAGAACATGTTTGGGATGCTCTAGGAAGTACCTTCACAGGGCGTCAACCTTCTCTCAGGACCTTCCAGGATTTAAAATCCTCGCAGTTACAAGAATAAGATTTGTTACCAGGAACGTTGTTCAACAACCTTATTTTCTGCCTGAAGGCCCTCTGTAAGACATGTAGAGTTGTGCGAGGTGTCTAAACTCTTGATTAGTTTGACGATTCTGAAAATATCACTCACCATGTTCTGGCCAATTTTAGTTTCATTTGAATATTAAATCTTTTTTCTCAATTTTATTATTTTATTTTACTGTTAGTTGTCTAATAGCATTGGGCATGGGCATGTGTGTACAAAATTGTATTGCAATAACCATATTATTATTCGAGATACCGCACTTTCGTGTTTGTAGCAAAACTTTTGGACACGAAGTTATAACAATAATTACGATTTGAATAACTGCATTAATACTCGTACATAGGAATACTGTTTTTTATCCTAACACATTATATTTTATAGAAAGGTACTAAAAATTGCTTACTCTAAATATTACTGTAAAATTTAGGTCACAGAACGCAAATATTTTATATTAAGAATGAAAAAAAAATTATCTTTAAAACACACTAAAGTACATTATTTCAAAACCATGGTTTCTACTTTTCTTTAAAAACTAATTAAATTATGCTACTACAGAGAATTTATAAAACTAATTACATCATAATGAGCCTCCATTTTGCAACATGTATTACACAAATGCGCTGCATAGTGAAACTAGTGCAGTTAAAATCATATTTCGGTAAATTCTTAAATAAACATAGACTAACAAAGTTAATGTCAAAACTAATTTCGAAATTCCATGTCTAGACAGAAACTACGTTTTTTCTGTCTCGTTTTATTACGTTATAGTCTTTAATTAAATTCTACTCATCACCCAAAATTTTATATCTGAACATCACTTTCTTAAGATCTTTTTAAGAATTAAATTTTTGTAATTTTAATTCAAGTGAATTCAGCAACGCTTTGAGCCACATTTTTCGGTTCTTTTTATTTCCATTCTAAAAGAAAACAGACAAGACTACATTACTTCGTTTTCATTAAAATGTTAGAAGAGTATTTTGATCTTATATTAAGTTTGATCATTTCTAAGTGAAACGTAAGAACCCCTTCAATGCTTGGAAAGCTATGGTGAATTTTTATTAACTTTTTGCTGCACTTTGATTTATGTTTTCCATTTTCCAAGTGTCTGCTTAGTTCAAGAATGAGCAAAAGTATTGCGCTTGAGCTCACTGATTTATTCCGGTATCTTTCAAAGACGACAGAACTCAACTGAGTGTTACAATTTCAGCTCGAACTTGAAAAGAAGCCAAGTGACCTTTTAACACTAGATTAAAGTTTCCCAACCACTTTTGCTGTTGGAGCTTTTAAGTGGGGGTTCTCCTACATACCTAACTTTAGACAACTTTAGGAAATGTACATCGAGTTTCTTCTACCTTCATAGCAAAGGAAGCGGATAATAAGTTTCAAAACGGTCCGACTCTTCAAGCAGCATGAAGTCATTCTTCATCGCGTTTGTGCAAAATTTTCTTGAGAAAATTAAGAGCTGAAGATTTTAATTAAATTACCTTAATTGCATTAATTTGCAAACTTGTTATCTTGAGTCAGAGCTTTGATATATATTGAAATAACCGTAAGGAGTTTTAATGGCAAGCGTGATCTTCAGAGCTGATTTCAAACAGATTTATTCTTTATAAAACAGTTATTCGAACCAAAGTTGGTAATGAAAATAGAAACTCGTGAATGCTGAGTTGCTGAAATTCCTACTCTGCTTTTCATAATATTTCTTTGATAAGTTTCCCAGTCAGATCTTTACATGCAGTGACTATTAATTATTGCTGTAAACAATAGCCCGAATTTAAATGAACAATTTGAATAACTGATCGCATAGTGGTTTATTATTACTCAATTTAACGCAGTTATCACAAAATTCTAAAAATCTCACAAAGCAATAAAATCACGAATCAAACAGGTTCTTTTAAGCCGAGCCAATCCAGAAGCAATTGCGAACAGAAATGAAGTACACATGCACATGGGATAAAATAAAATAATGCATGTTTATTTAAATACTAGGCTAGAATGATTAAATGGGATTACACTACTATCATAACATGTCGTCGCTTAACAAGTAACATAACCTATCTCAATTTTTTGAAATTTCAATGAGGAAGAATATACTGAATTTTTCGCAACGAATTACGAATACTCCTGAATTTTTTTAACATCTGATGTGAACATGAAACCCTCTGTTGCAAATAGATGTGAAAAAATCAGAAATATTCGTAATTGGTCGCGAAAAATTCAGTCTTTTATTCCTCTTTAAAATTTGAAAAAATTGAGATGGGTTATGTTACTTGATAAGCGACGATGTATAAGAAGCTCTTTCTCTTGCTTAGTACTATTATGTCATAATAGTAAGATTTTATTACACATCTTACGCTGTGCTTAATCCCTCAATTTCATTTAGACCAAATATAGTGAACTCCTACATTTTGCTTATGTAATAAAGAAAAAAATATTTCTCCTTGACAATCAAGCAAAAATAAAACATATTCTTCGGATAGGAACCGCTTTTAAAATGAAGCTGCTATTAACACGTTTATGGGCACCTAACTTATGTTATTATGTTATTTGCTGGGACACCTAAGCTGCTTGAATAGCATTTCGTGTACAAACATGTGCGGCGAACACAGCTTTGCGTTTTAGCTTGTCGCGAACTTGGAAGGGGTATCGCGCTTTATCCCAGCAAGTAGAGCAGCATATGCTGCTTTGTCCACGAACGTGGTAAGGGTTGTAAGTCCGAAAAAAAAACTGTGACGAAAATCCCAGTGAAACGATATTTGGAGTGGGAAAAATAAGTAAGAGAAAGAAATATGAGAGGTTGAACTGGCAGGAAGTGAGAAAGAAAAGGTTGCAAGACAGTCTATCACAATTTATATTAATCTTAATCGTGGTAAGGTAATAGTTATGAGAAAGTTTCAGAAAGCTCAAAATTATTTTTAATATATGCTAAATTTAAACCTTTGTACAATCCCATTTCAACATAAAATAACCTAAATCTTGCACTTTTTCATAAATATTGCTTAAAAGTCAAGGATAAATGCAAAATTTTATAATAAATAGAGAGTGTCCGAGAATTGCTGGAACCATTTCAAAAATTAATAAAAAACTAATAATGTTACAACTAACGGGTTTTTAAATGAGGACATATTTTAAAAAGCTTTTTTCAGATGGGTAACGCGCCGCCACGATGGTCTAGATGGTCGTAAATTATTGGACATCACCCATTTCTGAGAGCCGAAACAATTAAATCTACAACAAAAATAAAAGTATGTATTTGTAGGAAATTTTACGCTATTTAATTTGTTAAATAAATTGTAATTCGAAAACTGAATATGTTTCGAGATATTCAAGGGAAACTAAAAAAGTAAACCAGAAAACGCTCATCGGCTTCTGCTGATCGATAGCCATTGCGCATGGAAATCTCAAGCTGTAGCAAATTTAGAACGTCGTAATGGTACGCTGTCTGAAAAAAAAACTTTTTTTAATTTGCTCTCTCATTTGAAAAACCTATCATTGAAACATTATTATTATTATTTTTTAATTTTTGAAATGGGTGCACCGATTCTCGGACACCTTGTGTAATAAGAACAATGTTTCATAATTAGCAGTATCTGCCATAGTAGTTTCTGTTAATGTGGCTAGGACCATACTGTGTTTTTAAAATTATGTATTCTAACATTACGATTCGGATGAACTTCTAATTTTGACTTAAATTATTAAAAAATTAATTTAAATCACCGTGCTTTATACTACTACAGAACTTAAAAATGCGCAGCATTATTATTATAAGATATATCCTTGGTTAGAATGCTATAACTCGATGTTGGATGGGAATAATGAATGATACTTCAGCTGAAAATACATAAAAAATTACCCCCCAGAAGGATTTTGGTAATAAAACACAAAATAAAATTGAAATTTGATCGAAATTAAACGTAACGCTGTGCAAATACTGAGAAAAGCTTTATTCAATCGTAAGCAACAAATTCGAACCACTTAAAGGACACAATGAAACACGTGAAAGTAAACAGAGGAGTTTATTGTTATATTTGAAATAGTTCACCTAATCTCATCCGCATTTAACGGCAAAATGAATTCCAAGTTCACTTAAAAAGAGGGTCCATTATTAAAATGCGTATTGGGAAAATTTCGCTTTTCACTCATTTTCTGCTTCAAGTGTCGCGTTATCTTCGTCGGAACTGGAAACCGGAAGGTGCAGTGCAGCGCAAAATTTTGTTTTTGACACGCGGCTTGCTGTGATTATACCTCGTTGAATGCGCATAAATAGCAGCCTCTATAGAGATGCCCTTCTCAATTGCCTGCACCGGGTAAAATAAAGACACCGTGTCCGCCTTATTTAATCTCGATCTGGAAGAACAAGCTTTTAACAGTTTGTTTAACGTTCAACGAAGCGAACTAGACCATGCATGACTACCCGCATGGCCACAGCATTGATTGGTGGCTATGGGAACGGGAAAGAATGTAACTAATTGAATTTTAGTCAACGGAGCAAGTCATATCTTTTGGCAGTAAGGAATGGACGTGTCAAGAGCATTGCTTCAAATCACAATCTAAAGTGAGAGCTTTGGCTAATTGGTCCAGCCATAATGCTTCTGAACTTGGTTTTGCTTGGTAAGGACGTCTATTAATTGTGCTTACTGTTGAAATTCATTCAGATCAAAGGAAGAAAATAACATGCAAGCAAGTCAAACTTTGAAAACAGAATACATAAATGTTAGTTTTTTATATATAATTTTTACCTGTAGTCGCATAAATACAAGTGTTTGTTTATTCAAATTCACTTTAATTCTTTTGTATTCGTTTTAAATTCTAACAACAATTAAAACTTAACAATTGACAAAAGAAACGAAGGTGAAGTTTTTGTGAGAATATTGAGAAGGGAGATGTACGTTTGTGAACCATCATAAGATTCTTTTGAGAATGGAATATAAAATAATATCTCAAGTGAAAAAAATTATAATTAATATTACTGTGGGATTTTTAGAGATTCTTTAAAGTGTGGTTTTCGCTAAAGCAAGTGCTTCCGTGAATGAATGATACGAATACAAAAGTTTCGATTTATGATACTATATTGCAGAAATTACTTCTATAACAAACAACTTTTGAACGGTAGGAAAATCCATTTAGAAATTTTTAAAAATGTCTTCATATCATTATAATCTGTTTCATTTATTTCTTTGTATTAATTTGAGTATTTGATCAATTATTTTCAGGAAAAAATGGAAGAGAATCTTTTAATGTTAATTTGTTTTGGAAACTGAACGCTGTCGCTGAATCAAGTTCTTTAGAGAAAGCATTATTTAAAATGCCTATTTATTTCACTTTGCATTGGATCTCAACCAGGGCCTTGCTTGAAATCCACTTATTGCTACCTAAACTTAGTCACAACTATTTCGTCTTCCCTAATTAAGATATCAACCTCATTGAAACTGTATTATGTTAATTGGGAATTATATTAATTGTCATCACAAAAGCTTATTAACGGAAACTGAAGAAAAGGAGTAAGAAGTGAAGCAAAAGATAGAAATATTTATGTCATTAAATTTCTACATAAAAATAGCCGTTAAATATTTTGTTCCGATCTATTCACTCGTGTGATTTTCGACATCCTTTGATGTTTCTAATCCCGATTGGTTTAGCATATATAGTCAAGTCCATGAGTCAGGGACACATGATAAAGGGCAAATGTGACATCTTCTGTTGTTCAAAGGAACCTTGACTCACCTTAGTAGCAGCCTTACTTAGCTCCAATAAAGCCTTCCTTGAGGACTTTCAAGGAAAAATAGTCCCGATTTCTGTTTCTCTTAAAGAAAATCCAGAAGAACACCATTCATCAGCCACTCCAGCAGCAGTAAACAATTCGTCGCTAATTTGTACATCTTTCCAGTAGTTTTTGAATAATGCTTGTTATGAGCACAGTAACAGCATAGAACCAGTAACACTTTTCCACTGATTAATATAACTCAACCACGTCATATATTAACCCACTAGGCCACCGGTGGGGGAGGATACAATATTCTAATTATTTTTTTTAATGAAAACCGATTTTGACATGTAATTCCATATGGAATCTACTTGACCATAAACAAAAAAAAATGTATTCTTGTTTCGAAGGTCAATTTATCGGCGAAGAACTTATATTGCATTACAACAAACCCTGTGATAATTTATGTATTCATTTCTTCCACTAGAAACTGAAAAAATAAATGAAATATAAGGAGGGAAATATTTTTCGCACGAGATATTCTTCTCTAAAGAAGAGAATCTGTCAAGTTTTCTATGAATGTCTTTCCAGTTTTAACATTATAATCAAATATGTTTACGCCTTCATTAGTTACAATAAAATAAAGGCGTTAAATCTTCAACGAAAAGCAGGTTGCGAAATTTTGATTTAAATGAACAGGCTAATAGTTATACATTCAAATCATCCAGCTGTTGATATTGACGACAAATAAAACCTTCATCTGAAACTTGGGAGAATTATAAGGAAACAATTGAGGTATTTTATCAGAAAGCAAATACTTTGGCATTCTGTTTTATCAGTTTTCAATTAAAACTATTTAAATTTTGAATATTATGCTTATGAGTACTCCATTCGAAATTCATTGAAGTATTCTAAAGTTTAAACATTTGTTTTCATATGTTTTCTTCAGAATATAATCTCTTTATGTTTATAGGATATATTATATAATCAGGTTGATTAATATAAATTTTCCATTGAAAACAAAACACAGTATCGACTCAGCAGTTTAGTGGAGTTTTTAAGAAACTCACTTTCTTTATTAAATAAAACACTTTTTACGTATAACGAACATTATTGGCTCAGAGTTACTGAATACTAATATGCTCTTCTCTTCTGAATTTTATTTATAGAAATAAATAAGATTCAGAAGAATGTTGAAAACTTGAGATTATTTGCAATGATCTGTTATTAGAAGAATAATAAACTGGACTTAAGATCATTACTATTCAGTTTAGATGAATAGGTTAAGAAGAAATTAGTTTTACCTGAATGATAATCTTATACTATATTTTCGTTTTACGTTAATATTTGTGAAGCTATCCAATAATTTATTCTAATTAAACCATATCAAAATAATTTAATGGAAAAAGTGCTTTTGCATTTAATGAAGCAATGTTCTCTTCTAAATTCATAAGTACATTGAATTTATACCAGGAAATAAATTAATTAAAACTGTAGAAACATAAACCTTTTTTGCTTTTACTCTAAAGTAGGATCATAGTGCTTGAAAAGTAAAATAATAGTACAAAAATTGTAATTAATACAATTTTATGAATTAAAAAATTAATCGAATAAAAATTAGCACAAAAATATGTTAGAAACAATTTATTTAATATTTTGGATTTTTATAGGGAAGAAAATCAAAGAAAGGAAATAATCATTTGAGGCTTCAGAGTTTATGAATATTTGATACAAATAATGATATCATAAACTATATCATATACTTATCTTACTACCACATTTTTATTATAATTTAGTGGTTTGGTATCTAGTTAGGTTTTGATATTTACAGTGAATGATTGTGAAACCAATTAGTTTATTGGATAAATTTATCCTATACTAGAAATTTATGCGCGTTTTACTTCATTTAAATTAAACGAGGTATAGTTTCTGTAGTATTGCGTATTAGTAATAATATCTAAATAGATTTACAAAAATTCTCACAATTTTTATAAAAATAATTAAAGCTAGTGCTTGATGTTAAAGTATCATATTTGCCATAAATTTGTAATTGACATACGTGACTTTTTGTTTTATAATCTGCGATAGCGAAAATAAAAGTTTGTTTTAAACTATCCTAAAATCTCATGACAGAAAGTAGTTAAGATAAAAATTGAATCATCAATATAAGAAAGAGGGGGCAAAAAAGAAAGATTCTGGCGCAAAATTCTCGTAAATTTAATTTGTTTCCGGCAGATGTGAATTTTCTATCTTTATCATTTCTTTATACCTTTATTGCTTTATAAAAACAATATTCATTTTTGGAAACTGAAATCGAAACGACTTTTTCAAGTGATATAATGGTATAATTTTATGGTGACGTATATGAGGACATAAATTAGAAAGGAAAGATTTTTTATCCCTTTTCCATGTTTTTTCGAGGAAACTTTAAATGGTTCAAAGTAGAAACTCAAACCAATTATTTCGGATAGGACATCGGAGAACAGCTTTTAAAAGTAGACAAAAATCGTAAACGTTTATGTGTACGATGAAATATTATCAAACTGTCTCATGGTATTTCATATGAGTCGTGGGAGTACATTTAGTAGAGCAGAAAAAGTACCGGGTTGATATTTCTGAAACGTTTCATTCAAATATAGAAGGAGTTGTATCTTTTTTTAAGGTTCTTAGCAAAAATAGGCATTACAAAATTTACTGTTAGTTAATTTAGCTATATTATCGTCCCGTTTTAAAGCAACACGAGAGATATTTTGGAGCGGACCTCGCAATTCTGAACCGCGGTCAGATGACGAAGACGTCAGAAGATGTGCCTGAGCTGGCACCCCCTCTCCAAGTTTCCGCACCGCGCCAGAGGGAGGGCGTTTGGCGTACGTATGATTTAGAATGGACTACGTATGATTTAGAATGCAACGGGTCGCATATACAGGGGATCGTCGGTGGAATGGGGTTTCGAGCCTGGAGCCCTCCGGCCCCTAAGCCAAGATCTTACCACTAGGCCACGCGGCCTCTGTTTATTGTTAATCTTTCCAACTGACGAAAGGAGTTCGTTTGTAATGCGGAGCTTCTATATTTCCTGAGTGCAATATATTTATTTCTGTCAGAAATAGTAATTCAACTTTTGATTTCTTACAACCCAAATTGTTTTTTGTGGTGATTTAATTTCCACCTGCAGAGAATACCCGGGCATACCGTTGAAGAGGTTAATAGAACTCACGCCCTGTATCTTGATACAATAATTGCGAATACGGAATAAAAGTTTGATTTTTTAAAATTCTTCATTCAAACTCTTAAGTTATTTTATTCTTTGTGCATTATTTTTACAATTGTCAGAAAAAATATTGCTTTTATTCTTAGATTAATATAACATTTTAATACAATTATAAAAAAAACTTTACCATATATATTTTTTTGGTATGCAGTCCATTCATAAGCCCTATTTTTCGATGGAAGAAATTAGTACATGAACGATATAAGTTGCGAAATCTCACAATTTATTAACTTCTTTATCGTGTAATTGCAAAATGCGTTTTTATTGATACTTTTAATTAAAGGATGATTATAATATTGTCAAATGAAAAATCAAGTTGAAACTTTCTTCAAGCCACAAATACCCTTTAAAATTTATCTGACATACAATTTAACCAAAAATATAAATAGGACAATAGATTTAAAAATCTAGGACTCATTCATATTATTTTGGAATAATAGATTATTTTTAGAATTGTCAATTTCCCATTTTCAGAAAAGGATTTAATGTTCATGTCTATTCATTCGAATAAAATTTTAAAATGTTACTGAACATACCAGCTCACTTAAGAGCACTTAATTACTGGGAATCACTATTATTATAGCTGTGAATGTGCATATTAAAAGCGGAGAATTTTCCTTACGAATTCAGAGGTTTAAAAAATAATTGCTGGCAACTAATAGAAGAAAAGTTTCCAAAAATTTATAAAACAGTGAATGTATAAAATGCCCTCATTTTGACTGTTCGGCATTTTAACGAAATCTTGAAACAGTTAACACATGCACAAACAATAATTTTGTTGCGAATTTTGTTCACTGCTTATACAAATAAGTTACTGGTACAAAAAAAATTAAGTTTTGCTTAAAATTTTATGTTTAAAAATTTTCCTTTAGATTAAAAATTTTTGTTTAACATAGATCCTCAAAAAAAAAGGAAAGAAAAAGAAGTAGAATAATGAAAATTTTGCACAGGAAAAGGATGAAAAACATTCCGATAAATTCAAAATAACATCATATTCCATTAGGGTTAGAGAAAAAGAGGGAAAGAAAAGATCCTTAAAATTCGGAATCAATTTTGCAATTGATTAGATATATTTATATTATTTTGCTACTGTTTGAAACCTTACACTGAATAAGCAAATCAGAATTAAAAATCTAAAAGGAACAAATTAATAATTTGCTATTTAAAGCTAAACAACAAAAAAATATTAAATCATAATCTTCCAAACAATCCTAACACTGTAACAAAATTATCATAGGTGCATTCACGGTAAATGGTATCAATTATTGCAGCATTATATCTATTATAAAAGCTTTTTCTTTCCCTTTAAATGATTAAAAATTTTCATTCTAATAGCACAAAGGTAAGCTATTCATATACCTCTTTCTATCCAAATTTCGTCAAACCCTGAAAACAGTTATTTCTTTAAGGTCTAAATTTTGTTGCTCTGCTGACAACAAAGAGGTCTTACTTTTGCTCTTTGTCGTCAGAAAATAAAGAAGACAAAGAAACCGTGTTAATACGGTTTCGAGAGTTTACAAAGACATTACCTGGTGGTGAAAGACATTCTTTCATTTGCAAACTTAAATGTGTGTCTCATAAATCAAGATTCTTCTGGACACACCTCCATTAATTATTCTGCGTCGACGAAGTAAAATAAACTTTATCTTAGAATAAAAGAATCTTATGAGGATTCTTTTTTATTCAGATTTTTTTTCATTCGCTCTTGAAGCATCTAATGCGTTTTTAGAAAATGGCTTTTTTATCGAGGCGTTTATTTATTTTTGGGTAAGGACGCATATGGCTAATGAAAGTCAAAGACTTAGTCACGCACTTAAAGAGAATTCATATTTCAGCTGGGAAATATTTTAAACACGATGATAGAAAAGTTTAGGTAAACGTTTTATACATATGTATTTCAAGGTAGCAAGTTTAGAAACTCATCATATGTGTAACAGAATCATTTACAAGATTGACTTCGCATTGATACAATATTTCTCTGATTAAGTTTGTTTAGCGGCACAGATACACAGAACTATTTTTCGCTAGTTGCTTTCAAAATCGTCAAAACTTATTAACTTGGTGACTGCAAAAAGAATCTCAGGTATTTTGCAGAAAAGGAGGCAAAATATAAATTTTGCTAGTGTAAAATAGTGTTGAGTATTGAAAGCATTGGAGGGCACAGTTTTTGTTGTCTTAGATCTGACGCTTATTTTTTATTACATTTGTGGTTTTGAATCCAAACATGATCTCAATTATTTCTACCACATCAACTTATAGTAATACAAAGTACCTTCTATGTTGTAGTGGTAATGTAGAAACTCACTTTCTCTTGTTTGTAAGAACGAAGCCTTTTCTCCTTTGTCAAGCAGAAATAGGAGCAATTTCTTTAAAATAGGCCTTTACATCTTGTATTGTCGCGTATTGTGGGGAATATATTCAAGAGGAACATATCTTGTAAAATAACTCCTTCCTTGAGAAAAAACTATGTTCTCAAAGAATTTCTCTTTTTCAGATTTTTATTTAAGACTGTCAAAAATTAATAATTTGAATAAAAATATAACCTTTTAAATATTTTGCAAACATTTTACACACTTAACGCTTTGGATTCTTGAATGCGGAACCGTAAATCACATATTGATACCTAAATGTTAAAAACTTTTATACGAAACATTCATTGAGCGTTGGTGGCAGTGGCATAGAAATATATAAGGATATTACTTTAATTGATGAATATACTTATAAATTAAATGAAAAAGCTACATACGCATGTATAGGGGAGAGTAGGGATACTTGAGCATATGGGATACTTGAGCCACCCCTTTTTTCTCTACAGCAGGTTTATTTTTCTTTCTTCAGTTGACAACATTTAAGCACATTTTTAGTTCTACATGTGTGAAAAAGAAATCAAGTAATTTGGTACCATTTTAAAAGGTTCATGAACAATAGTTCTTTTTTTACTGTCTGAAGTAAATATTAAGGTGTATGAATTTTTTTTGTTCTAAGCTGTAATAGTAATTCTAGTTGAAATAATTATAATTTCATGTATATTTTAATTTGAAAACAGTTTAAATATCTACAGGTTTTATTTAGTTATAGCTTGGTAAAAAGAAATGGTGGTAGTGGGGATACCTGTGATACTGAGTCTGGGGATACATGAGACATGGTTCAACTATCCCTACTGGGAAATTAGTGTTCATTAACTTGGTTATTTAGAGAATTTGAGTAGTTTATTTTTACAAAATTTTCTATGTTTAAGACATGTCTGAATAGTAGGCTTTCATAAAAAATAATAATGTAAAAGAAAAACTCATTTGTCACTGATCGGGCAGGTATGGAGCAATCAAGTGCGTCTATTGAAAATTTCCAGATTTCTTCAGCTATTACTCCAAACAAAATTTAAAGCAAAGTCAGAATATTGTAAATAATCTGACTTCTGGTCACATATCTGTAAATTCTTCTACTCCTGTGCCTCCATTAGCGATACAACTGTTTCTCCAGAGGTTGTGCGACCGTATCCAAAATCCTTGCCTCGTATTATGAAAGGGTTTAAGAAAAGAGCGAAATCAACTATTTTGACTTCCACTCAGGAAAAACAAGAAATTGAAGAAGAGCTATTGAATCTTAACCCTCTCAGGGACACTTTTAAAGTGTTTAAATATTTTAAGAAATTTCTTGAAAAATTTTACTCCTGATGGGCAATGGAAAAGTACGGAAAAATAATTTAGTAACATAGAATAATAAATTAAATATGGAATATGTGTGTGTCTTCTCATCCTTACATATCATCCTTTTCATTTCTGAAATTATAATAAGCAATAAAATTTATAACATTGTAATTTTGTAGATATTTTTCAGAGTTGAATCAAGCATCCCTACACAATGGCTCAAGTATCCCTTTCATGGGGATACTTTAGCCACAATGTTAAACAGAAATTAAATATATATTTAGCAATAAAAGTGGACGAAAATGGCTAATTTTCTCATTTAATTTCGAAGACAAAATACCAATATTTACACTAAAATATTCTATTCTTCAATTCCTAATTACAAAAATATTTTTAAAAAATAAAATTTAAAAAGTGGCTCAACTATCCCTACTCTCCCCTACTCATGTCACAAGTCTATCAATATAATGAACAATAATACTTTAAATAAATATGATGAAAATTAATATTTATACAGATTCTAGGTAGATACTAATGCCTCTTGATTATTCAAGTAATAATCATGTCAATATAAAGAAAATTAAAAATAACAATAAAAAACAATGAAAACTTTAAATTGCATTGGGTTAAGGTGCATATTGGCGTCCCTGAAAATTACCAAGAAGATAGTTTAGCGAAATATAGTGAATCCGAAATAATATAGATGAGAATCTTAAAACTCCTTAGTCATGATTTCAATCTTTACAATCAAATCTATTCTGTTAGACTGAACAATGGAGCAAATAATTTAAATCTTGAAACCTGTATGGTTAATTACTTATTGCAGATACTAAAAAGTGCTTAGGTAATTTCTACATAAACTAAATTTAAACGGGACCTGGTGGTTTTCCTGTCTATAAAGCCAAGTTCGTTCACAAAGATGGAAGTTGCTATTGTCACATAGAAAATGGATTCATATAGTATATGATTGTCTATTTAGAATAACGAAATAAAAGTTTTGTCCTAAATTATTGATTTCTTGGCATTTATGAACTGCTCAGAAATAGACGAGCACATCCTGCACTTGAGGCAATTATGAAGAGACAAGTGGAAATATATATTCATCAAAATCTTGCGAAGTTCATTCCAGGATTCAGAAAAAATATTTTTCTCTTTATTTTATATTTACATTTCTCTTGGTTACTTCTGCATTTTTCTCTTTATTTTCTATTGACATTTCTCTTGGTTACTTCTGTATTTTTCCTGTTTATTTTTGTTGACTTATTTGATAATTATCATTCACTGTATTTGTTTTGTCTGTTATGGTTTTAAATATCGTTCTTTCCAGTATAGCCCAAAATGGCCGACAGATAAGTTGGCAAATTTCCATTCAATTCCTCCCCCACCTCTTTTTATTTTAATATTCTTGCTGTTTATTTGTTTAAAATTTCTTCCTGAAAATTTTTGGTTTATACTTATTCCCATTGGTTTATTCCCAATAAATTTGGTTTATACTTATTCTTATGACGCGTCTTGCTTATTTGCTTTTATTTTAAAATTGAATTTTATTATTTTATTCTTTCTTATTTTTATTTACTTCTCGTAGTTCTTTATTGTCTGGGCTTCTCTTTTTTAGTAAAAATTTCCTTCTCGCCAAAGTTTTTATTGGATATATTTTTTATTTGGCTCTTTTATTAAATTCAATTTATTTCTCTTGCTTTGCATCATTTTGAGTACCAACGATTTAAATAATCTCTTATAATTGTTTTCATTTAAATTAAAACAAAACGCTCTCTTTATAGGCTAAGGAATAAATGAAGGGCAAAATAGGCAAGAGAAAAATTGCTTAATATAAATTTACAGCAGTTGAGTAAAATCAAGTAAAAAGCGTTGAAAGTATTTTATGAAATATTTTCTTAACTTATGTTAATAGTTTAGTAATGCGGAATCTATCCATGACAAAAGAAATGTAACTTGGGTCAATAAATCAGGTTTCCCACAATTGCTCTAATATGAAAATTATCGACATTCGCATTTCGATTTACATTTCCAGTAATTAAAACCGCAAATGATTTAACTGACAAGAAAACAGAAATGTTCTTCTTAAGCTGTACTTATGAATAAAATGATCAAAATGAAAAAAATACCACCAGTACAGAAACACCACCTGAATCTCCTTTTTAATATAAAATGACGCCCATTACATATATTCACGCCACGAATCCCTACTGTTACAATTAAAGGAAAAAAGAAAAGAAAATACGCCGGCATTTGGTGGTCTTTTATGGGCTTTTCCTTTATATTTGTAAAAATGATCGCTTGTTCCCCTTCGTTCTATCGGCGCGTGGTCTTTTATTGCAAATTAAGAAGGGGAAAGATACAAATACAGTTCGCGTGACGAAGATTGTTCTCGAATTCGCAACGAAGCAAATACCCAGAAAACAGTTAAAATCGCGCGTCTCACTGACTTAGTCGAAGCAGAGAACCTTTTCGGTTGAATCTTAAGGCATATTGCAACTTCACACGCAGATAAGTCCATCCTAAGGCCGTTGCCCAGCAACGTACACAACAAAACTAAAGAAAGAAGCATTAAGCTTTTGAAAGTTGGGTTCCCTTGTCATGCAACGTTGCTATATAGTTTATGCAAGATCGACGAGAATAATTTATCAAATATCATGATTTTGGAATATTACAAATCTAACAAATGAGTTTGCAATATCCACCTAATGATTACTTTTTGTTTTGTTACTAAGAAGTATATGTTTATCAACTTTCGTTCCTGGCAGAAATGTCTAAAAATATTATACATATGTTTCTGATAAGCAGCTATTAAGGGACATAAAAAACTACATATATTTCAACAACAGCACTCAAAGCATTGCAGCTGAAGCATGAGTTGTCATTTCTGCTGTGAAATTTTTATTGATGGCTTTTCTGACAGCGTGTGGAATTGACTGACAATTAAGCTTTCTTCTTTTGGTGAAAAGTAGTGTTCATTCTGTACTATTAGCATGAAATTTCAGAAAAACAATAGTTTCTCTCTTTTTTCTCTTTTTCCTTATACTACATATTATTTGCAATGTTCAAAAATCAGCGTACGTTTAGCCTAGAAATAGTTCAAGATTCAAAACTCATAAATAACTTGAAAAGAGCCAAAATAGCATTTTTACTTATAAATAAAAATGTCTTACTGCGAAATCGTATGCAGGAAAGAGTTAAGTCTGTATTTTGAAAATCTGTATCGGCACATATTAAGAAGAATATTTTTAGTACTAATAATTTCTATTTAAAATTCAAAAATCTGCTGGGGTTCGAAACCAATTTGCAATCAAAAATCACAAATATTTTTTTATTACTTTACGTAAAAGCCTATTACTTTCAGTTCCCAAAAATGTTTTGAATTTAAGCAAATAATGTTCAGAAGGATAATTAGACACGTTTAAGTAGAAAACAACTGAAAATGCTATTACGATAATATTCTATATATAAAATGATACGATAAGAAAGCAGTTTTCATTAATTAAAACTCAATCCGTCAATATGTTATGTTTATTTCTTTTATCATTTGATATATACTAGATATTATTTTGGAATAGTTTCATCTCTCAGAAATCTATATCCTATTTATTGCTTTTTTGGAAATTTTAGTTTGTATTAAATTATCTACATGTCTTGATTTTTTATTACTTTAATTATCGATCATAAACATATAAACAGTGCTAACCGTCTGTTTAGTTGTTTCTTTTAATCTTGAAAAGTAACTCCGAGTCAGCTAACATGAATATCCAAGTCAGTTCACTGAAATACTACTCAAATCATTCCATGTCATATGAATGGTAGATTATAACAAAAAGTTATTCGGATCAAAAAGCATCTAAGAAAACATTTCCAATTATTAAATTTTTTTAAAAAATAATCAATACCGGACGAAAGAAAACAACAAATAATCAACTCAATTGGAGGCGGTGAAGAAAATTTCTTTCAATGTAAATTAAAATCAAAAACTTGACTGTGATTTTTAAACAATTTTATCTTTTTCAAATGCGATTGCTAAAATTATTTTCAAACTATTATTACATTTGTCACGTATTTTTATACAAAATGAACTAAAAAATTTCCTTAATAATAGCTCATTGCAAAGCTTTGTAGTTTTTAGGACTAAAAGGAGGATCAAAATTTCGAAAAACTCAGGTTTCACACTAAACTCATATAATTTGGAGAGAGTAGATATAGTAAAAATTTTAGTTCAGTGCCTAGCCAATATTACAATAGTAGGCATACAAAAGTATATACCATTCCAGTCATATGTTTTGGTTAAGAATGCTTGAAAAAAGTCAAATTTAGTTGAAAATTACTTTCTCAACTAAAAAATAAAAGTTTTCTCAATTAAAAAATAAAATATTTATTCGATAAAATTCTTATGTATATTTCATTGAGTTCTTACATAAATGCTTTTATAATATCAAAATATTTTATTAAAATGGACTCCGAACCTAATCTAATGCCTAAAAACGCATAAAAGCTAGAAAAATTATGTGACACATTAATGAATGAATGATATCAACGCATACAAATTGAAAGTAATGTAAAGCAACCTAAAAGAACTTAAAACATCGGCAGTGGTCTCCCCTAAACTTTCTCGTATACTCCTAACACACGTAGAGAAAAATATAATCTAAAAGGCAGCAAAACGCGCGCGCGAACAAGAGCCCCTAACGTAGTGGAGAAAAAAATATAAGCGAAACGTCATACCACGATTTCCACGATACCCGATGGTCGTCCAACGAGGAAATGGAATTAGAAGTCGGCGTGATTACCAATAGGGCTGGATGTAGGATAAAGAAAATGAAATTTGCAATTTGAACGCCTTTTTTTTAACAGATTGACACTAAAATTGGACATAAATTTACCATTAATGTAAATTACATGCCAAATTTCATTTTTCAAAGAAATTTTTAAACATGTTATTGCGTTCAAAAGTATGCGATTATACAGACAGACAGTTAACCCTTTGGCAGATTTGGTCCAAAATTTTTTGAAACAAACCTATTCCTACATTCCTGATGATAAAAATGTATACCAAATTTTATCCGCCTAGCTATTTAAGTTTGTGAGCTATTGCGTTCACATTAACACGGACATACAGAGAGACAGGCTTCCCATAGACGGATTTTGTCCAAAATTTGATAGAAATCTATAAATTATGTGTAAAGATCACATACCCAATTTCATTCCTGTCGCTTTAATAGTTTTTGAGTCATTGTGTTCACAGACGCACTGACAGACATAATTCCAAAATGGTGTTTTTCGGACTCAGGGAGGTCTAAAACGTGGAGATTCGTCAAAATCTCGAGTTCGAATTTTTTGACGATTATAATACTTTCTCTTTGTATATTTCGTATACGAGAAAGTGAAAATCTCTTGAACCGTAATCATTTGTCTAACATGAAGCAAGCAATCAACATTTCACAACTTTTTTAAAAACGCATATTTTACTTAACATATATTAGTGAATACCAACACCAATGCGTATCATTATAATCAACAATTCACTTTTCGTTACTTCATTTTCAGTTGAGTCAAGGGTGTTTATACAAACAGAAATGATGTACAGCAGAAATTTGTTTTATTATCTGTCATCAAAAAAGAAATAAAATCTTAATTTGGTGACAATTGAAATATTAAATTCAGGAGTCTCTATCGGCTTATTTGATAAAAGAAAAGAATTTAATTTTAAGGCAACAATACTTTGTTGTAATTTTCATACAAATCTTCATTTTAAAATTTTAAGGAATCCCAATTTTTCTCAAATTAGTAGAATAAATAGCATATGTAATAACCATTCAAATTTAGTTAAAGCTTTAGATAATTTAAAGACAACGGATTCCCAAATTCATTCATTAATAATAATAGTTTTTTAAAAGGAGTATAAAAATATTTCTAATTAATATATATTAATAATTTTTTCTTATTTTATTTGTTATAACTGTTTAAATATTAGTTTTTCATTCTGATTAATTAGTTAGAATTTTTCTTCATAGATGGAGCTAGGTGCTAGCTTCTAATTCTTTCTTGCTTCCTGTGTATTTAGCGTCACCTGGTTTACATCTAAAATTTCGGCAGAGAGTGTTAGGTTTAACACACTCTCTAGTTTCTTTTTGATTATTCATTAAGGTTTTTGCATTTTGATTATTCAGAATGTTTCTCATATTGATATTGGACAGGATTCAGGCCACAAAGGTTATACTTTTGATTTATAATCTTACCCTTGACAGAAAATCTTGTCTAATTTGAAATCTTTATGGTGAGTGGTCTTCGATAAAGTTCGCCATTCGATTTCTCATTCATTTCTTCCTTTTTGAACATTTTTTTACTTTCTAAATTAATTTTTATGTGTTTTAAATATTATCGTTTTAAACTTCTGTTGATGCAATCACTTGAGGCTGTTGCGTTAGTACGCTTAAAGATGTATTGTCATCGTTTATGTTTAAATCTGCTGTTTCTTATCTATACTTTTTTTCTTTTTTAATTTTAATTTTTGTCTAGTATATCTATTATTTACTTAATTTGGTAAGATATAAATTTTTGCTTTATATATTCAAGATAATTTTTTTCTTACTATAATTGTTTAACAAAATTCTTTGTTTACTGTATTTGTTTTTATGAAAATGAAGTGTTGTTTCTTAATAGAAAAATGATGAGCGTAATTTTTCAGAATAAGGTATATAATTTCTTTATGCTTGTTTCAGCGTCTGATCTGTCCTAAATAATTAATTCTGTAATCGTCCCTTTTCACACAACGTCACAATTCTTTTATTTCGACTGAAATTGTTAAATTTGTAACAACTATTCAAGTGCATGTTTTTTTTTAAAAGTACATGTAAGAAAGTATTGTTAAATACTTCTGACGTCTTTCGATTAATATTTTTGCATGAAATGTTGTTGACATAGAATAATAAAATAGCCGCATCACAATTTATTCATCATAGGATTGAATATAACATTTTTCTTTTGATGTCGTTATGGATTGAAATGAATTCTGCAATTCTATTATTTAAAGTATTTTAGATAATTGCTTTAAAACTTTGTTATCTCTTCTTAATAGTTAAGTAATGAACATGAAAAACGGGCGTTTTCGATGAGGAAAGTGTGTTTTTGTATAGCTATAATCTAAAATACCGCGTTCTCTATGATATGCACACAATCAACAAGAAAAAATATAGCAAATTTACAAAGATTTTTTAAAAAAAATTTTTAAAAAGGAAGTAAAATTTAAAACTTTAACAAGAAAAAATATTTTAAAAGTAACAACAAAAGAATTTTATTGTAAAAAGAAATGAAGTTAGAAAAATTACGACAATGTTTAAGATGCGCGCCATTGCAGCAGCAAAACAAAAAACAGAGAACAATAGACAGATATACAAATAAAGCCAAAATTAAAAAAGGAAGGTATTACAAGCAATCCTACAGTAATTTGAAGTAAACGAAAAGCAAAGAACAAAACAAGGAATCCATTCTAGTTCACTTTTTCAAGGGCTAAGAACTATTCGAAATGGATTCAAAAGAATATTTGGGAAATTTTCTGTAAGAAGCAAGCCATTAGGCTAAAACAGAGCTTCTCATAGCCCGAACTCCCCAAAACAAAGAAACTCAGGTAGCAAATCCACAAGAACAAACATCAAAAGAAAAAGGAAATAACATTAAAAGCGCTAATAAGACGAACAAAATATTAGCCATCAAGCTTAATTAATAAGCTTTCATAAGGTAAAATCAAAAACTTACCACATTGTTCTATTGTACCACCTCTAAAGCTTTTCAACAAAAGAAATTGAAGCATCATTTTATATTTTAAATATGTTATTGCTTTATTTAAGAACTAATACGTTTATTAAATAACTATTTACCTTTCTTAATATATTTCTTTGAAATCTAAACGTTGTTAGGTTAAGGGTATTTGCCAAAAAATTTCTTTTGCTGTAAAACATTTGTATGGGTAAGCTACGCCTGCCTTCAAATTGTTGTATGTGATTATCTGATAGACCTGAAGCTACAGATCAAAAGCAAAATGCCATATGTCCCTAGTGGATCCCTCTGCTGCATCAAAATGTCGCATGTAGGGTAAGTGAGATTTAATCATTCACTTTGATATAACAGCAATGATACGGTCTATGAATAACATTTGTCTCAAAATATAATTATACCCTAAAAAATAATGGCCATTTCATAAATGGGGAAAAAGCGAACAAAAAAAGCAAGATATCTAAAATTTCTTATTTCACTTTCTAAATAATCATAATTCAAATATTCTGGAATTTCCTATAAAGAGGAAAAAAGCTTCTTGTGAACTGATATGTGTTAAATTATGCATACACATGTAAAAAAGTCCCTATGGAATATAAATCAAGTTTCGGAATTTCATATTTCTCATAATGTATCAAATGTGTGTATTCTCTAGGCAAAAAATACAAGCCAATCGATCGAAGTTAGTTATTTATGCAAGGTCTACTAATCTCTAGAAAGTGCATCGAAGCATTTAATTGAACGAGAGATCCCATGTGGACTGTCAAATTATTGGCTTGCCGAACACAGGTGCGTTTGCATGCATTGCATTGCGTGAAAAGAATACAAGTTAAGATGCTAAACCCTTTGTCCAGTACACTAGATTATGCCTTAGAATTCATTTTTTACTGTTCCAGGTTTGTAATACCTAAGGATGAAACTGTCTTATTTAATACCGTGCTTTGCTTCTTAAAATAAATGTTTGTTAAAATGCTTTAGAATCAATAAAAATATTTTATCTTTAAGCGAATTTAAAGGCAATTGCGTAAAGTTACCATTTTCATTTTTTTATGAAACAATAATATTGGTAATATTGTCACATTTTCGGATTCAAAAAGAATTTTAATAGTTTATATTTCCACTCATGCTATGAAAAAATTAATTACTTCGAATTGTGTAGTCTTCATAAAAAAGGTTTTAAGCTCACAAATAAAGCAATGATACTGACTCAAATTTAGTTTAGTTATATTAACGTCACATTTTGGAAGCAATACGTGAGATATTTTGGGACGGACCTCGTAATTTTGAATCGCAGTAAGATAAAGAGGACCACACCTGCGCTGGCGTCCTCCCTCTTCAAACTTCCGCACCACATCAGTGGGAGGATGTTTGTCCCCTATGTACGTTTTAGTGCGCAACAAGCCCACATATACGGCGGATCTTCAGTGTAAATGAGTTTCGAGCCTGCAGCCCTCCGGTCCTTAGACCGACACTTTACCACTAAGCCACCGTGGCCAATATTGAATCAAATTTATAGTTACATGTCACATCCATTAACTGCTAATCTAAACTCGATATTCATATTCATTTGCCATCATTTACTTGTTTTTTCTCAGCTGAAATGTATCTGCATGACCCAAATGACACATAAAAGTAAAAAATTAAACATAAACGACTATAAACTACAAAAGCAAAAAAAAAAAAATAACGACTGTAATTGGTTTGAAATCAAAATGCTTTCCTTTATTGACTGCATTTGCCTCCTCAGATAAATCGGAAATATATATTATCAAAATTTTCAATATAGCCTGGCAACCATACTTTTATACTGTTTGACAAAAATGCTAGGTAATATTTTTATAATTTCGAAAAATTTGAACTTAATATTAATACAATGGTTCGTAATCAGTTGCTGAGAATCGTGAACATAGTATCGTCGAAGATTCGGTCATGAGGGCAATTAGGGGAGCCACCAGAAAAGGATGAAGGCGAAAATGGAATTTGACCCCTCCTGTTTCACAGAAAGCTGATAACTTTCATCAATGGTTATGTTTTATGTGCATAATATTTACATGCTTTTTCGTAAACACAGCACAAATATTCGGGAAGATCTTCAATCACAAATCACAAATATTCAAATATAATAATATATAATATTATATTCAAATATTCAAATCACAAATATTCGGGAAGAGGTTTTCTTAAAAAGTCTCAAATTTTTCCGCATGTTCTTTTCTTATAACATGCAGGATTTTCCACCAAATTGTGAGAAACTTACAGAATTCTTGACAATATGTAAAAGAAGCATTATATTAAAATTTGAATATTACAGGAAATATGAGCATTTGTAGTAAATAATTTTTCACTCCGCATGTGCGACACGTAGCGTTATTTTTTTTCATAACTTCAGAATCAGATATATAGGGCAACATATGTAAAAATTCCAGTTCAATACCATTAGTATTCAGAAGGATATTGGCATTTCAACATGGTGAACTTCGCTACACTCTGAAAGAAGCTAAATGTTGAGGGTTCTTACAGAAACTGATATTTTTTAAACTTGAATTTTCGAACAGTAATATTGAGTTTTATAAAAGTTGAATATACTGAATACTTATATATACTTATAAGTTAAATTCATAATTTAAATTACAACTTGACGATTACTATTCGAAGATTCAAGTTTACAAAAATATCAGTTTGTGCAAGAACCCTCATCATTTATTTTCTCTTAGAGTGTACCGAAATTCACCAAGTTGCAATGCCGATATCTTTTTGAATACAAATGGTATTGAACTGGAATTTTTATATAAGTTGTCCTAAACATATATAGCTCTGAAGTTATAAAAGAAAACTTACGCTACGTGTTGCACATGCGCAGTAAAAAATTATTTACTACAAATGCTCATATTTCTTGTAATATTCAAATTTGTTCATTTAAATTTTCATACAATGCTTCTTTGACATATTGTCAAGTATTCTGTAAGTTTCGTATAATTTGGTGGAAAACTCTGCATGTTATAAGCAAAGAACATTCGAAAAAATTTGGGATTTTTTAAGAAACACTTTATATCTCCCCGAATATTTATTTTGGGTTTACGAAAATGTATGTAAATATTATGCACATCAAACATAACCATTGATGAAAGTTACATCTCGTTATCAGCTTCCTGTGAAGCAGGATGGGTCAAACTCCATTTTCGCCTTCATCTCTTTCTGGTGGATACCCTAATTTCCCTCGTGACCGAATCTTCGACGATACTATGTCCCACGATTCTCAGCAACTGATTGAGAACCATTGTATTCCTCTTAAGTCCAGATTTTTCAAAATTTTAAATATGTTCCTTAGCATTCACAAGTGCATAATCTAATATTATTACGATCTATTTTGAATATTATCATTTTGGGTTTCTACTTAAAATTGGGTTAATTCTTCTGTGAGGCAATAGTTAGTTAAAAATTTCCAACACAGTTAAAACTACTTCACTTACCTCTAAGGCACAAACAGTAACTTACAGTATTTTGCAAGCAAAATATTATGAATATTTAACAATATTGTAAAAACATTCCACACTATATAGGTGCTACTGGAATATCTGTGAATTTAAGAAAATGCGTTTTTGCTTTCGACATTTGCGTCTTATAACAACAGTATACCTGATTGGATTAAGGAAACAATAAACTTTTTATTTCAAAAGTATTATCCTCATTCAAAAGTAGAAGATCTCTCAATTTTCTTTTTTTCGCAATTTAAAGTCTGGATCCTCTAAATCCTTTATTTATCGTGGAAATGAATTCAACTTGGATGACTGGTTTCCATTTTGAAGAAGGAATGTCACAAAAAGTAATGTTCTTCTGACTTTCACAACTTGGAGAAATTGTTTTTTCCTGATGTTTTTAATTAGTTAAAATATTCCGAGCACAGTTGAAATTACTTTACTTACCTTTATACCTCAATGTATATTACAATATTACACAAGCACAATATTACAAATATTTAATAATATCATGAGAATACTGTGCACTATCTCTGTGCTGTTAGAATATCCATGAATTTAAGAAAATGCATTTTTTCCTTTCGTGATTTTCGTTTCACTACTACGGTATACCTGATAGGATTAAGAAAACAATAGAGTGGAATGTATATATATCTCATTCAAAAGTAAAAGATCTCTCAATTTTCTTCTTTTTTGGTGCTATTTAAAGTTGGGCTCCCCAAACTCTTTGTTTACAGTGGGAACGAATTCAACTTGGCTGACTGGTTTCCATTTTGGAAGCTGTCGAGCTAATGTCGTTCTTCGGGACTGTCAAAGCTTTGGGGAAAGATTTCTCCGGACGTT
Organism: Araneus ventricosus; assembly: GCA_013235015.1. Lineage (NCBI taxonomy): Eukaryota > Metazoa > Arthropoda > Arachnida > Araneae > Araneidae > Araneus > Araneus ventricosus. Next base: position 919,947 of record BGPR01000165.1, on the reverse strand, counting down.
ATTGACAGAAAAATGGGAGAATGTTAGCGTGCTTTTCGGAGACCTGAATAAGAGAAAAGAGGGCTCTCCAAGCTTTCTCATTCCTAAACAAAAAGAAACGCGGGGAGATGGTTTGTATCGAAGAAACGTCAAACCAGGAGAAACCCGTGAAAGCAAAGGATTTGCTTGAAATTGGTTTGCGTGATGCTGGGACAAAAAAAAATTTCGACGCGTGAGAAAAAGCATTTCAAACAAATAAAAGCTATAGAGACACTGTCAATAAAAAAGATAAAGCACGCGTGGTGCGAAAGGTTTCGTAAACTGTTTTTCTGGGTAAGAAAGGGCGGCATTGATACTTTCGATTATAATATTAATGATACTTTTACTTAAAATGTTTTGAATAAATTTCGAATAATCCCACAATATATATGAGTGAGAAATTCTATCTCCAAGAGTTATGAAATAGTTTAATGCTTCAAAATTGTTGAATTTGATTTTGAAAATTCGTATCATTTTTATTTCAGCGTAGTAGTGGCATATAATTAAATGAAATCTGCAGTTTGGTGCCTCAAAGTTTTTTCACTTTTTAAGTCGTCTTCATTACAACATAAACATGAAACTTTCTGCAGTGTCAGTACCATCCGTAACATGCCACAAAAATATTCATTTTATCACATTTCTATAGCAATTCTGGTGGTTTAAAATATATCTATTAGGCTTTATGTCAGCATGGTGCCCTGACGTGTATATGTACCAATACTCGTATGGAAATCTAAAATACCGAGTTTCTTCCAGACGTTATCTAATACACTCACACGCACACAGATATATATTATTTCACGTAACTATTTTGAGTAAAAGAAGAATTAATAAGAGTAAGCAACTCAAGAGATGATTTTGGTAAAGCTAAATTAATAAAAAACATTAATAATAAAACTCATTATCATTAAATCATCCTGCTATCAATGGGAGCTGCTCTGATGAGGAAGTTTAGAAAGGGAATGCTGGTTGATGTATCCTGGTCATGAGTACGCGGTTCAAAATTACGAGATCTGTCCCAAAATAGCCCTCGTGTTGGCTCAAAAGCGTTCGTTAATACAACTAAACGAAATTGATATCAAAGGAATGCGTAATTTTAGAGTAATTCTCTTAGAAAGCTCTTAAAGTAAGTAATCCTCTTAAACAGAATTTTAATAAGCTTACTCTCAACAAAGTTTTGTTGAATGAGTCTAGATTGTTTGCATCTCATTGGTAATAGGAACAAGATTCAATAATTGGCTTGGTTCAGTTTGATGAGAAATAAAAAATAGGAATTAATGATGCATATGATTTTTTTTATTTTATTCGAATTTTTCCCACATGTTATTAATTTTATAATTTTCAAAATCTATTTAAAGTATTAGAATCATAATTTCATAAAATTATTGTCGTAATAGGTCTTTCCGTAAAAAATGCATTACCGATACTAAATATCTGCTTTTCTTCAAAAGCTAAATCTTGTTGGATAAAACGTACAAACAATAATTAGTATCCTATTAATACAGCGAATTCATGAAGATGATTTAAAAAATTGATCGTGTTATCTTGACAAAAGGTTAGATAACACACACACAAAAAATTCTTACAGCTTATACTGATAAGTTGTCGCAGTTAGGGAAAATAAAACCAATGCTCAAAGAATTTCGACTTTATGTCGAAATCCATGATTATGAAAGAATTTTTAAATCCGTCATTTGATGCGTGCTTTATCTGATGTAACTAATCAGAAATTCAAAGCAATGTTGTTCCCCCCCCCCCCTCAACAAGTGTTGTTACAAGTTGAAGTCTCAATTTGTAATTCAAGAATTTTTACTGTGAAAACAAACAATATACATTTTTTGAAGTGCAAAGCAACAGGGCAATTTAGGAATTTATGACCAAAATAAAAATAATTTAACATATATATATATATAAGATATAAAACAACAAAAAACATGATATTTTCAGAAAAACTAAAAATTTTAAATATTACACAAATACATGAAAATTATACTAAAATGAGAAAGCAATTTCTGCATTCGCGCTAAAGCTGCGTCAACAAAAAAGCATTATCTCAAAACAAACAAGAAACAAAAGACAAAAATTCAAGAACTTACAAGCAACAATGGCCAAAGAAAAGAAATTAATAAATTGAAAAATATCATGGCGAACGACATACGAAAACCGTAAAAATTTCGGTTTTCGTATGTCGTTAGCAGAAAAAAGCACATATTAATATCATAGGCGAGCTTCTTTTCCTGACGAGCGACTCGTCATGATATTTTTCAATTTATTAAAATTTTTGTCTATTTTTTTACCATTGTTTCTTGTATCTTTTTGAATTTTTGTCTTTTGTTTTTTGTTCGTTTTGATATATATCTATTATAATAACCCAAAATATAACTTGTTATATATGAACATAGAAAACAAAGTAAACAAGACATATCAAAATGCAATTCAAAAACTAAAAATTTATCAATTAAATAAAATAACCAATTATAAAATAAAATCTAAAAAAAATGAAAATACTATAGATAATAAGAGCAAAAGGTAAGTTTAAACATGTAAATGAACTCTGTTGCAATTAAAACTTTTGAAAAAAGGAAATCCAAATATTTGAAGTTTTCAACAATTAAATTTGTAGCTTGGCAGTGGACAAGATTAGCCAGGTTAAATCAATTTTGCTGAATTTGTTGAAAAAACAAAAAGAGTAGTTTAGCCTAAAATGAAAGAATTTAGAATGAAAAATCAAAACACTAACACTAACAAAATATCATCGTTACATGGAAAGTTCCTATATTAAATCCATGAAATACATCAATATATTGCACTAAAAACAATAAATACATCATTCAATAAAATATCTTTTCTTATTCTCTATGAATTATAGAATCAATGTGTTTATTTATCCTTTACCTGTAATCCTCATTTCAATATAAACCGTCACTTAGATAGACATCACAAATCGCCAAAAGTAGATTTCTAACTATGATTCAACTTAAATTAACGAAATAATTTAACTTATTTTAATATTAAAGAACTAGTATTACACCTATATTAAAAATCTCAAAACCTGTTAAATTATGTAATCAATTAATAATTGTGACAATCATATTTTGTGTCGCCCTACTCCAGTGGATGGCGCTGCAAGGACTTTTCGCAATTAGAAGCATATAGACATAGTGACTTGATAGTTTTTGCGAGAACGATGGCTTTTCCCTCTCACGGGAACGCACAAATTTCGCCATACTTAGAGAGTTGTATAATGTATTGTAATCTTAGTTAATACAGAATAATTCTATGTGGAAGATGTGAGAACAATAAATTTAATTTAATTCAACTATGGCCCAACTTTATTTTAACCGTTGATTTCACTTCCTGTGAGCTAGCCGGAAATGGCGGTTAAATAATCTAAATTTTTATAAAATAAAGTATTTGAACATTTAGAATCCAATCTTGTTTTAAGGAGTTTATTTTATAAATACTGACGCCATCTATGTAGTAATTCAGAAACTATTAAAGCAATATAACCAATTTATAAGAAATTACTCAATATAAGTAATGTAAGAAAAAATACATACCTATAAGCCAAGAATTATAAAAATTCTATTAAATACTTAAATGAATGTTTTATTATAAGTGACTTAAATATTTCTTATCTATATAAACTCTTACAAATTTTTTTAGGCATTCCATATACCAATGCACAATTATAAAATTTTTTTATGTTCTTAATTCTAATATCATTGTCTGTTATCAAATTATTATTTCTAATTATATAATTTTTTACTAAATTCTTGAAGTCTGATATGCTAAGATTACTATCCCAAAAAGGAAATTTATTAATTTGAAAATTAAATGCTGTTCTTTTATCAAAGATATCTGTTACAATTTTACTATCTATAATTTTTATATCTGAATGTAGAAATTCAGCAACTAATTCATTGTCAGTAGTTTTTATTAGTTTTAAATAGTCAGGATATAAGTTAATTTGTGGCTTTAGGTCTATTTCTTTATTAAATAATCATCTATATATCGGAATAATATACTAGAGCTATTATTAATTAAATCTTTCTCATAGTAGCGCAGGTATATATTTGCCAAACTATTGCTAGTTGGACCTCCTTGAGGTAATCCTTTAATTTGAAGGTAAATCTCATTATCAAAAAGAATATAATTTTCTTTTAGTACAAGATTAATAAGAGTTTTATATTTATTAATGCTAATATCTTTTTAAGACCAAAATCTTTATGTATTTGTACTAGGGTATTAATAAAATCTTCAATATTTAGACTATTAAATAAATCCTGGAAGTCAAATGTTTGTACACTAGATATGCTTATTTCTTTGATTACATTTACAATCTCTACACTATTATTGACAATAATTGTATCTCTTTGCATATTCAAATTCTCTATGATTGTCTGTATGTATTTTTGTAAGAGTGTGCCAGATTTTGTGATATAAGTATTGCAGCCATTGATAACACTTATATATATATATATATATATACATACATACATAGTTTTTGTTTTAGAATTATTGGTTTTGACTTTATATCAACAAAATATGATGCCTACTATATATATAAGAATTATAAATTTAGATTAATATTATTTTAATATAGTCTGAAATCTCGAGACCTAAAAAATCGTTTCATCGAAAAGGGAGTTGAAAGGCGAAATGAATGCTGCATCCGTCATTCATATCTATTGTACTACAAAAGAAGAAAAGGCACTTTTCTCGGATGAGCTTAAGTGAAATCTATTGCTGATGAGTCCTTCCGATTTTCATTATTAGTCGGGTCAATTTACTGGAACTGTAACCCCTACAATTCCTCGGGAGCACCTAATCCTAAGTCAGACGGAAACGCGGGTAATCCAACACTATTCCCAAAAAGGATTATCAGACAAGGATTACGAAGGCTGAATAAAGTGCGTGTCACACTGGAATCTCCTAGGAACATTGTCCCAATGAAAATAGCAGAAGAACACCTAAATCTAGAAGACGGGATTCGTACCTGCTTAAGTAACTGTCTAAGTTGCCAAACAAGTGTAATTGAAACTTCACTTCGGGATAGGGCATTTAAAGAAACAGAAAAATCAAAAAGGTGAAGATCCAATATCCATTATCTCTAGGGACTCACAAAAAATGTTTCTCCTTTTTCTATGACCGCCAGAAATTGAGGTGGGTAATTTCTCCCTCCTTTTAACCGAAGGAATAAGTATTAATTGAATGATTGCTTTTTTGAATGAAATTCTTAATTTACACAGGTAATTTGATTAATGAATGAACTTCTTTACAATTAATTCATTAACTTTCCCATTGGAAGGGAAGGAACAATTGTTATGCTTTGAAATAATTGAATAGTTTATGAACAAATATTAAAATAGGCAATATAATTAAAATTCTGTCCGTCATTGCAGGATTAATTACTATTTTGTGTCTATTTTTCTTTGAGGTCGTTTTTAAAGTGATTTATGAAAATGAAGAAATTAGCATTTGTTTCTTGGCCATATAAGTATGGAATGCTACTTCAAATTTTATTTCAGCCAACATTTAGGAACTAATAACTAATCATGATTAACTGTATCTTCTTTAATCTCTCTTAGATTTAATCTTAATTAATGTATAGACATCTTTTATTTTTAATGATTTTTATGTTAATCTTAAGAATTCAAATGAATAAAATTCCATTAATGCTTCTATATTGGAAAATTTCAACCGCATTTATATAAGTACTTCACTACTTGTTAGATTGCAAAAATGAATGCAACTACATAATTTTTTGGCTTTGCCAGTACTTTTAAATAATTTATATTTTCGCCACCAAAGTTTCTTTCTTATCTTGTGGCAACTTTTAAATTCTCAACGGATTTTTTTACAGTTTTATTAAATATCTCAATTTATCATTTTTATTTTTGTAGTAATCAACTTAATTATTAATTGCTTTAACTTTTTATGTAATTTCTTTTAATGTTTCATTGTTTATTAAATTGTAAGTCACTTTTATTTCACGGAACTATATGCTCGCCATCTTAACGGTTGAACCTTTTTGTGTTAACTGTCGTCGCGTCACTGGCTGGGAGAATTTCCTTTGTTTAGTGCATATTGCTTTTGAAATACTGAACATAACGGTCACACGTCTGGAGGTTTTGAGTTCTGTTGAATTTTTCATTCGGTTCTCGTCCTCTCAGGCGTGCTGACGGGCATAAAATAAATCAGTTGGATGATGTAGTTCAAATCTACAAAAGATGACCAACAAAATCGGCGTTTAAATATTATTTTGGAAAGACGTCATGCTGCTAATGTGTGGTGCTAACCGACGATCCGATGTCCTCGGCCTCTTCAGAAAGACGTTGCGTCAGTGGTATGGAGAGTGAACAAAAAAGTTAATCCTTTGAATCAAGACAGCAAACAGCGAGTGTGAATAGAAAGTGCATTGAAATCAGATCATAAACTGATCTGCAGTTAAAATCTGCAATTTCTCCAACCATTTTAAGTTACTTCTTGTCACGCCAAGAACACTAGATCAGCACAGCAACCACAAATATTCTTTTTTCGAAAAATAAGATCTTGTCCAGTCATTCGACGATTGAGTGTAATAACATAGAGATATCTCTAATTTCTTTCATTCTCTTATTTTCTTAGTATCTTTTGCAATTTTAAAGTCTGCAGCATAAATATAATTTTTACTTGTTTTTGTATTAATGTGTATATTTTTTGTTTGGTTTTTATGTGTTAGTTGTATGCATCAGAACAATCTCTGTTATTTCAGTATTCTAGAATATTATTAATTTTAAGTTGGTATGTAAAAGTTTTAATGTGTAAATAACAAAATTTAATCAAAAACTTGGTCTCTTTTATTTCTCTATTAGTGCCACAATGAAATTTTAGATTTATTTCAGCAATTCTTCCACTATAGGCCATGATTCTTCTAGATAGTCTAGAAAAGGTGGGTAATTAATTAAGTAATTGTAAAAATTGTATTATTTATTGGTATTCATCCTTTAGAACCAATTGAATATGTATTATCAACCTTTCACTACGTAAATCACTGTATATACTGTTTGGTATCGCGAATGCATTATTAGTTACAGTTGATTATAATTTTGATCGTATGATTAAAACAAAATAACACACTACAAGCAAAATTTGAAGACATATTTATCTACAATATCACAACGTATTTTTTATGCATTTTATCAAAAGTTCAGCAGAAATTTGAGTTGATTCATGTTCTATGAAATTTCTTTATCCTTGGTACTGCAGCTATATTTCGCATTAAAGCACATGAACAGATTTAAAACTCTAAAGTTTGCAAATTTTATATAGATGCTATCAAAGACTTTTAGTCATATCACAAAGATTACCAGTTTGAATAAAAAAGACTAGTTGTAATCATTTCGAAGACTGCATTGATTTTTTTAAACTTACTTAAAAAAATTTAAACGCTTCCTACCGAACGTGATACTTTTACTGCAGCATTACAAAGCTCCAAATCATTAGACATACATTTCACAGCGTCTTCAATGAGCACTGGACAATTATAAGCTACCCTGATTGTTAAGGTAATTAACAAGTGAAGAAGTTAATAATTGGTTTCTGAAACGTAAGAAATTTTAAGAAAAAAATATTATCTGATTGTATTATCATAAATAGTAAATTTCTATAAATTATTCACACTCCTACGAAATCCCTCTTCTATTATTAATTTAAGTAATTTGCATATTAGAGCAATCAAATAAAAAATTTCAACTTAAAATACTAAAATATTTGAGTGATCGAACTATTTCCTATGATAGTTTTTATTTTGAAATGGTCAATGTTGAGTTTGATTCTCTTTTGTTCTATTGATTACAAGCTCTCACTTACCTATGTCTACTTTTTGTTCTTTCACGCTTACTACCATTGCAAGTGCTTGTGTCTTCATTTAGAATGACTTTGATTAGACTCATGTGTCGCGATGAGATATTTAAACGCACCTTTAAACTTCCGGGATCAATACAAAGGCTAAGAAGTTCAGGCGCAACTTATATCTGTGAGATTAAAAGTTAAATTTTTGCTTGGGCTTAAGAAAACGTTTATCAAACCGAACTTTTCGGTCATACAAAGCTATATATGCGTTTTTAAATGTCTTTTTTGCATTTCCTTGGAATTTCAACTAACAAAATGTTCAGGAATTCAGGAGGGATTTGAGGTTTGTTTTCCCGTAAGGTCCCTTAGTAATGGCAACTGTAGTCATTGAGAGGCTGAAATAATTCGATATTTTTGAAACATAATATGGAAATAACGTTCAATAGCATTGAATTAGGGGTTGGAACACAGGTATACGAAATATATAAAATATATAATATATAAATATAATATACAAGTATATAATATATAATATACAAGTATATAAAAAGAAATATCGAGAAAAATTTGGGAAATCGAAAATACAAACGTAATTTGGCGCAACTCATCTACCAGATTAACGTGCCCTTCACGTTCATCAAAAGAGCTCTAGAGAAAAAAACCCACGATACCTTAGTGTGAGGGCTAGGGAGCCAGGAAGCCCCAAACCTTTATCGGTAAAACCCGCACTTAGGTACCAAAAATATGGGTGCTTCATCTCACAGATTAGATGCGCCCGGCGGAATGTTAAAGAAGGAAATATAATTTAAGAAGAATGTCTTTATAAATACTATCTAACTACTATATCTAACTATGCTATCTATGCTACTAGTAATACTATCTATCTATTATAAATATTATCTAACCCACCAAACATAACTGAATAACGATATCTTTTGTTCTAAATAATTCAGGTACTTTCAAAAAATTATTCACACAGGTTTTATAACAATTAAATTTCAACAGTACGCGGCTAATTAATCGGGCTAATTCAAGCTTTATAGTGATTAGTTTACAATTCGTTGCTTGAAGAGGAAAAAATGCTGAACAAAGAAAATAAATTCTCTGAAATTATACATCTTAATTTCAATTCATAAAAGCATATTTATTATTTTGTTCTTTGTGATAAAAAAGAACAGTTTTGAAATAATTGCATTATTATTCTAAAAACGTCGATATGGGAACAAAGACAACTAAAATCATTGTTGAAAATGCAGTTCTTGTCCTTTCTGGCTCAAATCAATTGTCGACAACATTATTCATATCTATTAAATGGCAGCAAATTTGGTTTAAACAATAATGAAAAGAACTTTGAGCTCACGTGCAATAAATACACTATTTACGCATGGGTGAATTAAGTTTAGTTTAGTTAAATTAACGTCCCGTTTAGAAGCAGCACGGGGGCTATGTTGAGATGGACCTCGTAATTTTGAGCCGCCGTCAGATGATTAGAAAGACATTTGAGCTGTCCCTCCCTCCCCAAGCTTCCGCACCACACCAGCGGGAGGACGGTTGATCCCTTACATATGATTTAATGAGTAAGAGGTCCGACACGTTACGGATCTTCAGTGGAATCGGGTTTCGAACCTGGAAATCTCCGGTTCTGGGGCTGACACATACCACTAGGACATCGCGGCCCATTTGTGGTTAAAGTTAACACGTGTAAAAGGGTTTTCAAAGTATTTGTTCGCTTCAGACGTAGCATTCAAATGATCACGAGACCTAATAACTTACCACAATGGATCTTATGCATGTGACGTCACATCCTCCGACACGTGACCTGCCGGAGGCAGCCATTGGTCAGTCTTAAACAGCTGACTCAGAACTGCTTTTATTTCTGAGTCGCTTATAGGCCGATCGTTTTGTTTATTCCTCCACAGCTGTTTTTCTGTACTCTCGAACCCAAAGGGTGCATAAGGTCCATTAATAGTGTATTTTCCAAATAATTTTGAACAGAAAATAATTTAATATTGAAAACTTTTGCATATCATTATCCTTATTTTTTTTTAAAAATATTTTATGAAATTTTTAACTAATACCCACTCTGTAAAGGAAGAAAAATACTATTAAATAAAATTGATGATAAATTGAAAGTAGATTTTTATTTATTCTACTACAGGAAATTAAATCCAATATCAAACTAACATTAATGCATTTGATATTTTTTTTATTTCGATTGGCTTTTCTTAGAAGAGATTTTAAAAAATACAGGTGTTTTTAAATGCAGGAAATCTATGTATTTTAAGGATTCTAAGAAATCCCCACCGATAATTCGATCTCTGCATTCCTTGACGTCATTCATTTTGTCAAGATATCATTCGTTAATCTATAGTGCATCTGATTTTCTTTATATAAAATTAAATCTAGTATAAGCACTAGAAGTAAAATGAACAAAAACATGTACCATATTATTGTATTCTGTGCCTCTTAGACTGCAAGAGGCACAGAATATACTTTCAAATAAGAGGCACTTGAATCTGAATTAAAAGGCACAATGTGCCTCTTAATTTCAAAGGCACCATGTGCCTCATAATGTTCAGAGGCACAAAAGTTCAAAATGCGCCTCTTATATCAGAGGCGCAGTTTTAAGAGTGTAGTGTAAAATGTTGATTTACTATTATTCGAAATTTTTTTGCGATCTAATACACTGAGAATTAATTCAAGTGATGTTTGGAATGATCGGTTTTTATGTCGATTTAATTTTTACTAAATATTTTAACCCTCTTGCTGTGACGTTCGGATGCCTACAAATTACGTTCAAGCAGTCATCCGTTAGCATGAAGGCTGTTAGATGGTTAACATCAAGTTAAAAAATTGCTAATTACAATGCCTTTAGCTTGGATTAAAGTTATGTATCATAAGGTTGATTCACCATCAGCTGTTAACACTGTTGCTACGACATCCTGATGTATCACATTAAAGTTTGACCAATCATCCTTTAGCACAATGCATCAGAAGGTCCAACCCTATTAGCACAAGATATTGTACGATATCCCTAGGATGTTTGATATTCTGAATACCGCACAATATCGTGAAGATATCGTAGAGATATTATAGAGTGTGCTATTAGGGAAATACTTTTTATCTGCTACATTGAGCAAAAATTCACTTGTTCTCTCAAATTCATTGCGTTTCGCATTTATTTCATATTTATCAAGCAATTTAAACATTTTGTGATCTTTCACTTGAAGCATTCGTTCATTTGCTTTCTTGGATAATTTCTTTTTCATATCTCCTTGACAGCCTATGCAACTGTTTCCATTTGGTATTCATGGTTATCAACGTGCAACAAAAGAAACTTTGATCGAGAGGAAAATGTGTGTCATCTTCACTGAGTATGCTCAAGAGTTTCTTTAAAGATCTGCTTGCTGGGGTCATTAAATTGGCGGGCGTTCCTGATCACTCCCGAGGCAACTCTGGAACGAGCGTACACGCTCCCATCTGCTTCCCCCTTCTCCTAAAACAACGAAAAGGAAGCACTGACACAAAGATTCTCTTTCTCTACGCTCTGCACTCTCAATATAATGAATTTCCGATCGATTGACGGATGGACTTCGATACAACGAAGTTCAAGATTAGGAAGGTCCTACAGCTAATCTTGTCTAATTGCTGGAACGGGGAACAAGAGACAAAGCAGACTTTTTCTTCTTCCTGCATCTCGACTCAACTGGACGTAAACATGGACTCGTAGTCGAGTTTAGGCTGAACATTTTTTTATTTCATTTTAAGTCCTTGATAGCAAAGTTGATTGCCTGTTTATCTGTCTGGGGATCACGGGAGATAAAGTTAGGATTTGTATTTTTCCATGGAATGTATTTCTTTATACGTTAGAGTATACTCAAGTAATAAAAATTATTTTTATAGATTAAGCTTTGATGGTTTTCGTTACAAAATATCAGCTTTCGAAATTTCTTATGCACATTTAAGAAATAATTTTCGATAATCGCGACCATAACGTAACTAACAAACACATTTTAATATTAGTTTATGAAATATTAAAACAATACTATTATTATTTTCCAAATATAATTATCGTTATACATAGATCTAAAATTCGTTCTTTATTGCATCATAAGGAAGAAAAGTATGCAATTAATCAGGAAACTAGAATGTCATTGTTTTTGCATGTTTCAGGCCTTTGACAATACACAAACTAGATTTTAAATATAAAATAAGTAGAATGAAATTTTCATATTTGAGCTCCCTGTTATGCTTTATTTCTCTAACTTGGAGAATATATTGAAACAAGGAGCGATTTTTGCTTGTCATGATACATTGAAGTTTTATGTATGTTAAAAAAAAGATTTTTTAAAAGAGAGATTTTTGTTATTTTATATATATAATTCATATGAAATTCTGGTTCAGTACAAGAAATACATTTCCAACACCCCAAATGGTAAGAAAAATTTTAATATGTTTGTCATTTCACCATCTTTTTTCCCTTAGTGACTTTCTTCATTTATAGTCTCAATATATATAATTTAATTTTTAATAATTAAGGAAGTTAACATTCCGAATTCAAATATTCCGGAATAAAAGAAGGTTAATTTGTTCGCACTAATTTAAATTAATACGTAGTGATATTTTTAAAATAAAGATTAAGACCAAAATGCAGAAACGACATATCACTATAAAGCTTTTGAGAGAAACCTTGAGCTATATCAGTTTCTATATTATTAGATTTAAGATCATGTCTTTAACCCTTAAATGTCCAGTGTTGCCTTTAAAAAACATACACAATTTTGTTTTATAAAATCTTGAGAATAAGACTGAAGCTCTAAAGCCTGCTGTTGCCAATAGGATAAATACTGAAATTTTTATTAAATCAATTTACAATATATATAGATGGCAGCCTAAATGTTGGTAAAAAAATAAAAAAAAATTGATGTTTTTTACATGAGGCTGCATCTTTTTTGCTTTGCTTGTAAGCTGGAGAATACAATATTTTATTCTGAAATATTGAAGGAAATTTCTTATCTGTATTATTAATTATTAAAATTCATATGTGTTTAATATTATAGAATTTTATCAAGGTAATTTTTCTCTGAAATAAAGCCCAGTGTTGTAAGTTGGTAACAGACTGTTTCTCAGCCATAAACCATACTTAAAACAAAACAGGAATTTTTGAAGTATTTTTTCTAAGTTTTATTCAAGAAATAAAAGTCAAAAATTATTTTAAAATCAATTTCTAAAAAATCGGCTTTTAAGGGTTAAATCCATAAATACTCTTGTGAAACTTTTTCAAAGGTCAATTTTAAGAAAACTGTGCACTATGGTCAAAATAGGCAATTCCGCTACTAACATTTAGACAACCTAACAAGCGTTCAGAGAACAATATTCATAGATTCATCGTATTCATAGCATTTTACAAAAAGTGATTTTCTAATACTTAGAATTACGCATCATTTAATTAATGAAACAATTATTTTTTATTTATGGATAAAAGAAATTGCAACTTACATCCGTCCATGTAATTATCGTTTCTATGATTTTAAGTTCAGGTTTCTTATTTGCGAATATTAGGTAAGCCATATATCTTTGCTTTTCTGATGACATACTCAGGTGCTTTTAAAGGATTATGAGCCTTACAAATCATTCAGAAAAAAATCAATTTTAAGATCATATCATATAGCTTCAAGATTAAAGTTGCATGCAGTGGGACAGTAGGTGAGAGGGAGAAAACATGATATGCAATTTTACAGAAGCATATCCCCAGTTTTTCCGATTGGCCAAAAACTGTTTTTTTTTATATGTAAACCATACTTAATAGTGTTTTAAAGTATTTTTCTCATGTTTTATTCCAAAAATGAAAGTAATAAAAATATTTTTAAATCAATTTTTTTTGTTGCATTTAATTGTCAATGGGACTACTGTACCATGGGAATAAACTGAAGTGTTTCGTATTTGGAAGGTCATGTGTTCGGCCAACATTTCACCGACAATATGTATGATGAATACCCGTGGACCATCCTCACGCTTTTATATTGTCAAATCTTTTTCTCATCTCAAATCTCAAAGTGCCATCAGGTAGGGGGAATGCGGGGACATTGATACATGTTTTTTGGAAAGCTAAAAAATGATTTTACCAACTTTAATAATTAGAACTAATACGCTATATTTATACATTTGTTAATCATATATAGGATTTCAGTCGAGGTTTGGTCATAAATGACATAATAAAATACTTATTACACTCCCCCCTAAAAATTTACATTTATCAATCTGCCCATATTAGGGGTACATTGATACACACGGAAATATCGAAAATAATTCAGGTTAATAGGTGTGGGATAAAAAAATTTGTTTTATCAATAAACTTTGTATTCCAAATCAAGGTTTAAAAGTTTAACAAAGTAACAAACTTTTATTTTAATCAAAATTCAACCTTTTTAGTGAGACTGAAAAAATGAAACAATAATGCCTCAGAAAATAATTTATATCTACAAATAATAAAAGAGAATGTGTGTGTGTTTAAAAATATTTTGGAGGGAAGGAATCTGTACCTCTAAGCCGTTTTTGGAAATTTTAATTAATTAAAAATAAGAGAAATTTTAGCGTTCTTCCTTGATGATTTGCTGAAATAATATAGCACAAAATTAAATTTTACCCCATCTGAAAATGATCTTTTTGATAATATTAATTAATTGTCTGTACAATTTTTTCTCCAATTTTAATAAATTCGTAATAAAATGTTTTAAACTTAATTTACAACAATACTTTTCATTTTTCCAATGAAATTCAAAGCCTTTTAATTGTTTAAACAAATGCTTAATTGAGTGTTTCTCTTAGAAAGTTCATTTTTACGTTTCTTCCATTTCTGAAGAGGATTTTCCAAAGTAGCTATGTTTAAGGCACATTGAATACAAAAGACGCGTATCAATGTGCCCCGGAGTCAATTTTATAAATCTCCCCCAAGAGCCTTCTTTACTTAAAACAAGTGATCACGCAAAAACAATGCTAAACAACTTCAAAACTTAATATAGTTCAGAAAAATAAATGTTTTCTCCTACCTTTGGAGTAGATTCCCTGGCAGGGAAACGTAAATAGTTAAAGAAATCACACAACGCATACTTGGAGTTAAATTTCCTTAGACGAGAAGAACAGCGGTTTGATTCATTTATAAATTAACTTTTGACTAAACCTAACCGAAAACATTTACCGTGTGCTAAGAGTTACATTTGGATATATACGAGGGGATGTGAACATCTTGAGCCATTCCACCTCAATCAATCTACCCCAAATTCCCCTATATTTTTTTGTTTGACCAACCTTCAGAAAAAGTGTACCACCAAATAATCTCAGATAGCTTCAAAATATGATTTAAATCAAGCAAAAATTTGAACAATATATTGTCATTTCTCACAATAAACAAGAAAGCCTTTCCTGTTTATTGCCAATACACAAAAAGTGTTTCTAGTTTATTGGAATACTAGCAGTACGCGCACGGCGTTGCCCGTGGAATCAGAACTTCAACAAAATGAAAAAAAAAAGAAAAAAACCCGCCCACAATGACACGAAAAAGTTTTGAAAACAAAATCAAAACAAAAGATACATATTATTGATTTTCCCGCTTATTTTTTTCGGAATAAACAATATTAAAAAATTGCAACGTGAAAATTATTATTCTGCAA
Source organism: Araneus ventricosus (assembly GCA_013235015.1). NCBI lineage: Eukaryota > Metazoa > Arthropoda > Arachnida > Araneae > Araneidae > Araneus > Araneus ventricosus. The sequence goes on along the minus strand of BGPR01000165.1, from coordinate 904,423 downwards.
GCAAAGTATGCGAGATAAATACATACGTTAAGATACTGCCGAAAATAATAATCAAAGTTATTCAGTTGAAGATCATGACGTATCCTGCGCGTCCGCCAATCAAAATTGCCAGCAACGTTCCGAAGAAGTGCCGCGTGAGGAACTCGATCGAGAAAAATAACTCTCAACGGCCCAGAAAAAAATTAATTTACAAAAACGGGAAAAGATATTTTAACCGTTCTTGTTTTAAATCCGACAGAACCGTTCTAGTTATAAGCTGAAAAAATTGAAAATAATAGTGTTATTAGAAAGTCGGATGCAACAAATTTAAAAACAAAACTAACATTTAGATGCCAAAACTAACTACTCTTTAAAAATTTCTCAAAATTCAGTAAATTGCGTTAGAAATTTAAAACTAACTTCATTAGAACGGAAATCGCGTGCTGTTTCCGATGGTGTATCTATTTTTGTCGTACAGTTATTCGAAACCATTCTATTGAGAAATTAGTGCGAAAAATAAACCAAAACAACACAAAACATTAAATAAAAAAATTTCTAGAATAAATTTTAAAATTTCGGCTTCGAGGTGCATTCAGTCACCATTACGACTACCTGTGTGCCAAATTTAATGTCTGTAAGTGAGATAGATTCGTCTGGACATCGCAGACAAACACACACGCACACACACAAACATTGCCTTTTATAAGTGTAGATCCAGGAAGTACTCAAATAAATAACAAATTGAACTGCATTTCAACACTTGATTTTTTTTTCTTATTCTCGCAAATGTGATTGCGAAAAGATTTATAACATAAAGTTTTCTTAATTTATGTTTAAAAAAATAATAAATTCGTAATATTTGCTACTATATTGTAGTTAGTTTATTAGAATGTTGCGAAACTCTATCGGATTCCTTATATTAATCAGTCAGATTAATGGAAGTTATTTTTGTCGTGACTTTGGTATACAATTATTCATTTCAGAATAGAAAAGAGAAGCAATGTGGAGGTAATTAAGACAGCTATTAAAAATTTTAAAAAAATGTTGTTTTTGCCAGTTGTCTTAAAAGATCTGTTACATTAAAAAATAATCTGTAGGATTTTTTTCTTCTAAATATTCTGTTCGCTAACAACAGATATTTTAAAAAATGTATGCAATAAAAAAACTCTTTATGGAGCTTAATTTTTTTGATTCTATTTGTTTTCTTCTTCAAAAACAAGCTTACCAACAAAACTTAAGGAACAAACTCTTCTTGGTTATTTTTATAAACAATGACTAATGTTGGTCTTTCACGGTGGTGATAAAAAATAACGCGTTTCTTAAGATATACTGAATGTTCAGATAAACCGGCGGCAAATAGTATTTGGTGTAACCGGTGTGAAATAGATTTCAAGAGGAATAACAATTCTTATGGAACATAGTAATCCAAAGGACGTTCAGACCGTGAAAATGGCGAAAATATCATTTAATACACAAAAAAATATATAAACAACTCTAATTTGTTTTTCAGATCATTAAGAAAAGACTTATAAAGACATTTAGAGAGATATACTTCGAAACTCAACAAACAGCAGCGCGTTTTGAGCAATTCAAACAAAAATAACAAAAGTGCGTGTTCCAATGGTCCGCCATTTTTCTCCGCGCTCTAACTTTTATTACCATGTCTATGCAACTTAGCTATCAAAAATCTATAAAAATTATTGAATGTTTTTCTAAATTTGAGTTTTTGGTTTAAGTATTGCATACGAAGTTTCGCGATTTTCTCCGACTAAACGTAGTCCCACTACAATTTTTTTGCCTCTTCTTGTATACTAACAAACCTTTAAGTTGCTCGCCGAAGCATCTGAGCCACACGTATATCCCTAAACGTTTATGCTGTTGAGAGCGACAATCACTCAGTAGCCGAAGTTAGCAAATATCTAAAATGTTTAATCATATGTAAATTGTTGCACTTAGCTTTCATTTTTGACAACTTTCTCGTATAAATTCTTGATAGTCTGCAGAAATAGTCTAAAAATGCAGTAATAAGCACAAATTCGCTAGTGATTTAAAATAAAATTTTAATAATTTTTCATATTATTCCTTACTTCGTATTAATATATTCAATTATTGTCCTGATTTGAAGCTTTTGCAACTTTATTCAGCGATATAATTGTAACAGGGTATCAGCGATATACGGGGTGGGATATGAAGTCCTTCTACCTCACATTAACTTGAGAACGACGACAACTATTGCCACAAACTTGGTGTCTATGTGTAGTAAAGTGACCATGCGATAAATGGTGGAGATCTGTTTCAGCGCCACCTGCAGGCAAACAACGGAGTTAGCGTTCCTATCTCGAAAACGGTACTAGATACAGGAAAAAAGTCAATTTCAAAATTGTAGAGAGTCTTCGATTTAGTACCAAAAGAAACCTTGTGCACAATAATACGAAGAACAGAAAGCTTAAAATTACTTACTAATTTTGTTTACCATAGTATATATATATATATATATATATATAACAAATAAGAAACTTTCATAGCAGAAGTGTAAAAGCAACATAATCAACATAAACATTCATAATTCACAAAATGTAAAGAAAAAAATCCGTGGAGAGGAAATGCCGAGAGTTCTTATAGGGAGAAAATAAACAAAAGGAGAGAGATAATATAAAACACAAACGCAACGAATACGCAATAATGCTTCAATTCAAGAAGATTTGTGGAAAATATTGATTGATTTTCATAACATTGATATATATATATCATAACATACAAGAAACAAAAAATCAAAAACATACAATAAACAAAGGACAAAAAAAGTAAGACAAAAATTTAATAATTTGAAAAATATCATTGCAAGCCGCAGAAATAGCCTTCTCCTTTTAGAAAACTGTTATTACTTCGTTCAGTTACGTGCACTGTCACCATTACGACTACCTGTGTGCCAAATCTCAAGGCTGTAATATTTTTTGTTTAAACATCGCACACACACACAAACACAAACATACGTAATTTCTCAGAGAGCTTGGCTTACAGATTTCACAAAAGTTTGATGAAATAAAATACGAAAACAAAATGTATTAGGATATTAAGTCAGATTTCAACAATGAAAGAGAAACACACAATTAAATATTTGTTTAAACAATGAAAATGGTTTGAATTGCTTCGTAACACTAAAAATAATTTTTGTAAATTTTACCATTTTTTAAAATTTAATGGTAGAAATATTTTCTGGCAACTCGTTTAAAATCACAGACTTCATTGAGGATTTTAATTGTTTGTTTTTCTATGATGTATCTATTCTCTTGATATGATTATTAGAAAAAATCAATGGAAAATGAGCATGAAAAATCACCAAACACCACAAAATTAAATAAAAAATTTCTAGAATGAATTTTAAAATTCTGGCTTCGAGGTGCATTGTGTCGCCATTAGGGCTACCTGTGTGCCAAATTTCAGGACTGTAAGTGCAATATTTTAAGTCTAAACACCGCACACACGAGCACAAACAGAAACAGACATCGACTTTTATATTGTATATATAGAGAGAGAGATTTTTTTTATAATTGATACTTTTATTAATATCTGAATTTATTACATACATTTTTGTGCAATTTTATTTATTTCACGTAAGTATAAGTGGAGTATGAAAGATATTACATGACTTTTTGATTTATTTTAATCTATTCTTGTTTTCATATATTCTCTATCTCTCTATCTATATATATTTATATATAACATTTTTCTGAATAATATTTGTTAGTAGGAGATTCGAATATTTTATTAAAAAGGACTTTAACTGTAATTATATGTAATTAAAATGATTAAACGATTTAAAATAATATTAGAATCAAGTAACAGAACTCAGTGAAATAGATAATATTTTTATAAACTATAATACGTG
>BGPR01000165.1:878677-897799 GCA_013235015.1 Araneus ventricosus | reverse complement strand
ATTTTGTTTATAATACTTAAATTTTTATTCTTTCTAAAAATATTTTGTTTTTTATATATATTGTTTTATATTTTTTGTATATATATATTAATTTCACCCGCTTATTTTTCTTCGCAACAACGACATTAAGTGAAGATCAGTTTTAAAAAAAGCAACAATGAAATTATAAAGTTTATGCAAACGATGCTATTAGAATTTGAAATGAGTAAAAATATTCTGGATTCTCGGTACAACCAGTTGGTTTGCCCACCAAAATGGAGTAAAAAATCAGTTAGGCTGACACAATAAAGTCTTCCGATCCTATTTCAAATAGTTAATAGGCGACATTAGATATTTTGAATTAAAGTCATCCAACGAAATCATTTAAAATTGAAGTTACACATTACCAAATAAACCATTATTTTTGAAAAAAAAATTAGGATTTATAAGAATGATTCAAAAAAAAACGCAAAATGTTAAAGAATGAAAACCGAATGAAATTTTGAATGATTTCAACTGAACCAGTGAACCTGAAAAGATAAAGACAAATATATATATATATAAAACAGTTATAATTGAAGAAATTTAACGAAAATTAAATTAAGTATTAATATAGAAAAAAATAAAAAATTAATTAAAATTCTTTTGCATTATACAGAAAATGCATGTATGCAGTTGCAGCTGTTATAGAATACAAGAATAATATATAAATATTAATAATATATATAATAAATAATATATATATATATATATATATCAAAACAACTTAGAAACACAAGACAAAAAAAAAAAAAGTCAATAGACAAAACCAAAATAAATTGAAAAATATTATAGGGCTCGTCGGAGAGAAGTTCAGTATTAATTTGTGCTTTTGTTAACGACAACGAAACTTTAAAAAATTGCTCATTTGAAAAAGATAAAATATATATATATATATATATATATATTTGATATTAAGATCTAATGTGGATTGAACCCAAGAGCATCGCTGATCTTATTTCTGTTTCTTCCAGTACAGCCTGCCCTTATTTTCAACGTTGTCATGCCTTGTCATTCAAGGCTTCGTACCTCTCATTGTGCAAGATAGTGAAACACATCTTGTGTGCAAAGTCTGAAGAAAGATGTGAGTGTTATTTCCTCAGATTGCGTGGGCATTAAGCAGCATTTTCTGTCGTGAAAAGTTTCGTCATTTTTAAGGTGGATTGATAGAACGTCGGTGGGAGTTGCTCGTGAATCGAAATCATTAAATCGATATTGTTTGATCTAGCAATACGCAACTGGAACGTAGCACAGGTCTTATATTAAATAGAAGGGAGAAAATTATTAAACTATGATATAAATGTCCCCCTGAGGTTTGATCTAAAACTTTATATTTGTATCCATGAAATAATATAAAGATAAAATTAATCTTTAAATAAAGCAAAGAAGAGGAAATTGGTTGGTTGGCTTCTCAGGTTTTCTAACTCTCGATAGCAAGAATTGGTAACGCTGAAACAACAGTAATATAATGAGGAAACTAAATCTAAGTACTTAATATTCTGAAGATAATCTAGTCGTTTGATCTCTGAAGCAGATAACCGAATTCTAGCACAGCAGCTGACTTATACACTAGGGGCCACAGGGAACCTCCTACCTTCTAGAAGCAAGGGATATGTTGGAGCAATGGGAGAATCTACTTTCAACTCCCACAGAGGATGTCCACTCAACCAACCAGGATAATTCTCTTTCCCGATTTACAAGGTTGCCATGCACGATCATTTGCAAGGAAAGATAAATGCAAAATGACGACCAACATTTTCTGAAGAAGAGCGTGCTGACATGAAAATGACAATAACAGAAAAATGCAGCAAAACGAGAGATATTAAAGCAGCCTTTATCACAACAATAAAAGTAGATTAGCTAATAAATTCGTCAAGCTTATTACATATTGGAATAGTAAAAAGATCAAAAGCCTCGAAGAACCAGTGAAAAGTCAGAGAGCATGTGTTTGAGTTAAATCCACAGGAAATAACACGGAATTCACAAAGAACAACGACAATTTAGCCCTTTAGCTCTTAGAATCGCAAATAGGTTTATAGAATTGTTAACCTAGAATTAGAATTATTTCAGTCTGACTCATTTAGGTTTTAACCCAAATATATATTGCTTTAAATGTGGCATTGCCCTTCTAATGTTACGAGATGTATGCATGACATACACAGGACAAGAAAGAAAGAAAGATAATTAGGGCAATCTGGACATGCCACAGCCTTGTCTGCCATAGGTATTGAAACCCCCGAGAGAATAAAAAGTCGCTAGGTGACTCAAATTTTGATACTCATCCTCGCGGAAGAAGATGAGAACGTGAACAGACACTCGAGCTGAATCCACCACTTTTCTATCATAACTTGGTCAGAAATAAATCGGACTCAGTGTAAGCGTACACCTATATATATATGCTCTGAAAAGACCATCTGTTCATGACTATACATTACATTTCTTTTCAGTTTTGTCACACTTAATATTTGTTATTTACTACAAAAAGAAACCTTTTAAAATGAGTATCATGATACATTTTATTAATATGATAATTAGTTTACCTGTGTCCAAGCATAATTTCTAAATAAATAAGGACACTAAATGCAATGGGCTAACTTGTAGCCCCGATTCTGTTAACCGAAAAAAATAACTAACATGTCAAAGAGGTATCAATATTTTATGCTTATCTTTTTGCATATAAGACAAAATAATGGGAGGATATTCAGGAAAAGCAACGAAGATTTAGTTATAAAACTAAAATTTTAATTATAAAAAAATGTTAAAGTTAAATAAAGAATACTGTCACTAAAAAGAAACAATAACTGATTAAAAAAGGCAGTGAACGGAAATTTTTCACATGTTAAATTCTATAAAGAGAAAAATAAACTATTTCTTTACTTCTGAGTAATATGTAACAAACAAAGGAAATATTTTTATTGCGGTTATTGAGATATGAAAACCAAAGTAAAAATCTGTAGGTAGAAAGAAAATGAATGGTGATATTTTTTCACGATGTTTTAATTTTGAAATTGGATGTAAAAGACGTACATTTTATAAAGGTAATAAAATGAAACCAAATTATGTTCTCTTTTTTAAGTGATGGATCATTTAAAACTAAACCACGAAACTTTCATTCTTTTTAAAGTTCTTTAAATGGCAGATATTAAAATTACTAGTATGCTAGTACAATTTGTTAGAAAAATACATACTTTGGATAAAAAAACCAAGAAAAATGTGATTACTTAAAGCAACATGTAAAATAAATGATTTTAAGAAATAAATTTTAAAAACGTATTTCGAAATGTTATTATTAATCGCGTAAGAGTATTGTGACGCTGAAATGGGGTGAAAAGGAAAAAAATATCTGTTCTAATATTAATTTTTAAATAATAAATAAGCAATTCCTTTTTAACCTTATCTTTAGTAAACGAAAGGCATTTCACTAAAAAATTTTAAAATTTCACTGCAACGAAATTAAGCAATTTTAAAAATTAATGAGAAATCCGAATTTTAAGTTTTCTTTTCTTACGAGCTTGCTTTTTGTTGCCATTCTTTAGACGTGTTGCTTTCCCGGAACATGTCAGTAAACCATTAATTGGTACCTATGCGTGGGTGCCATTGCCATAATGCAATGGAGTTCAGTGTACAGACCCTAGCAAGCAACCCAAGCTCCCGCAAAGCTTAACGACAAATTGAATTGTGTGTTATGTATCAAGTGCCAAATAGATATTCAAGGGATATCACATCATTATTCGGCATTCGTGCTGACGAACCTTGGTATCTCAAGATTCAACTGACTTTGACTAGGAATGCAAAACGCTAACATGAACATTTGAGATTAATACTATAAATCGTAAACAGTCCAACCCAAGTTTTGAAAATGATTTGAAAATTGGAGGAAAAATATCTGAAAACGGTACAGCTTTGATATACGGCATCACTGGCGATAATTTTGTTTTGGCCACTTTTTTCAACAGTTTCAATATAGGGCTCAATTGGCGATATTTTGTTCTGGCGACTTAAAGATACGATGTTCGGTTAGGCGAAAAAGTCGCCAATACAAGATTATCGCCAATGATGCAGTGTATCAAAGCTGTTCCCTGAAAACATTAAGTAATAAGATTTAATCATTAACAGTAATACGCTTTCGACCAGAAATATCTCATAAATAAATACAAATCATACACAGGATAATGCTTGCAATAAGATTTCAGATTCCCAAGTTATTGAATTGAAAGTTCTTGCGCTGTTCTTATGATACAAAACGTTAAGGAGATTGAGAAATATAAGATAGAGGGAAAATAAAAAGAGCAGCAGAAATACAGATTATAAACCAGGAAACTTAGAATATATTTGAAATACGTTTGCAATGTCTGAGTAAAGAATCATGGCAGCTGTAGCAAACGATTGCAGAAAAAATGAATGATTCTGTATAATTCTAGAAAAGTGGCTGAAATTCATGATTGCATTTCTATTTCGGATTTTATGGTATGACTTTGTTTTTCAAAAGTTGTTTTCTATCAAAAATTTTTCATACAGCTTTAAATTTTCAAATAATTCAAATAGTTATACATGAAAACATTTTTTTAATATTTAAAAATATTTCATTGCATGTCTATATATTAACAAAAAAGTCAAATATTTACAATAGGGGTATTTTAGAATTAGTAAATTATCTGACGAATTTTTATCAAATTGAATTAGAAACATGCCAGCAGATAAAGGAATTACTATTATTTTAGAATGGATCAACTGTTATTAACATAGTTGAAAAAAGAAAGTACTTCCTCAAAAATAACAAATTTGGAAAACTGGATCTGGTATGTTTATAAATTTAATATGCTTTATCCATATAATATTTCTAAGTTCCTTCCTGTTTTTTGGTATTAACCAATAATGTTCAAGAAAAAAATATTTTTTGAAAAACGGGTGTTGGATTACTCTTTATATTAATGCCCTGATTAACCACTTTTTAAGAATAATATTTATGATATTTTGTTTCATCTGTTCAACTTATTGTTGGTGCATTCGGAAGAATTATATTATTTGTACAAAAAGGTACTGAGCCACTCCCCGACATTTTACTTCCGAATGGCGAAGGTTATAGTCGTAGCAATGGCGCCTACGTATAGTTCAATTGCTATGGCTACACTATAACAGAATTTAGAAAAGGATCTTTTTTAACAAACACCAGGTACGAACCAGAATTAATGTACCCGATCGCGCTTATATTATGTAGGCTAGGCGTATCGAACATATACATACAGATATTATGGTTGCTTTTTTTCTATAATTCAGCAAGAAGCAACAAAATGGCAATCGGTGGCGCAATACCTAAACTTTTTAATCATCAAACTTTTTTAGGGATGGTAAATTATGTATAAGTAAAAGAGAAAAGTTTCCTCTTAAATGATTTTTAGACAATTTTAATTAACTTTCTCTTGCTTCATGTTTGTAAAAATGAAATTTTGTAATCTATTTTTTACTCATTTCTGAATGTGCTAGAGTTTCGGAACTTTGTGAGTGCCCATTAGCAATACACTATTTTAATATTTTCAGAATTTAATTATCAGTAATAGCTCAATTTAATTGAAATTTGATTATATAAAAGTGGATCTACCTGGTGTGAATTTGAAAAAAAATTGATTTAAAAATTCCATAATATTTATAATAATGAATTATGAATTAAAGATAAAAAGAAGCCAATCATTAAAATGAAAGTATTCCGAATTTTTAGCAACTAATAAAATCGCGCTTTTAAAACTATTTGGATGTAACCTCTAAAGGTTGATGAAAAGCACATTTTTGTAATATAAATAATAAGTTCAAATTCTTTAAATCTTGTAAATTAGAAAAATAAGTTTTAGATTGTTAATGCTTTTGTAATGAATACATTTATTTGTGAAACACTCTGCATGACGTAGCATGTCCAATAAAAGTACGCAAGGTAAATATGAATTACTGTTGTATTAAATTTCTCAGAACGTTGCATTCAGATGTAACGAATTATGCTACTAAATCTATTATTATGACAATCAATTAAATTACTCACGTTATTTATTTATTTTGTTTAACAAAAATGAATTATTTTGGGTCTACATGAACAGCAATTCTATCTCTGAAAGCAGAGTTTTAACTATGGACGGGCAAGACAATGCTATCAAACCAAAATTCCTAAAGCATTAGCAAACATTAAGCTCCAATTGAAAAATCAATGAACTAGATATACAGAATTTGAGTAAAAATCCTGGATATAGTACTTTTGAATACACTTGTAGCATTGCAGGAAATTTTCTTGAAATTTCTATAATGTGAGAATCACACGATATTAAATTTAAAAAAAAATCTTTGCGAAGTTTATCATTGAAAAGTGTGTTAAGCGTGAATGTCTGATAGTAGAGCGTAATTTTCAGTATTGAAGGATAGGGAGTGCGACAGTCAATTCTGCAGATCCTTTTATGATTGCCAGCCTGGGACATCATCGTAGGTCAAATTCTTCATACTGGTATGGTGTAAGAATTCAGAAAGTTGCGGGCCTCTCCCAGTGTTGTTCTCACTATTTAATCATCGATGTCTTTTGTCATTCTGCAAAGGTATGTTAATCAAATACACGAAATCAATAAAGTGAGTTAAAAAAACTTCTAAGAAATAAAATACCGTAGATTAAAAATAAAATAAATGCCGGGATGCATGAAGTTCTAATCTTTTAAGAACAGTTTCTGTGGGTTATTATTCCTCCTGTCGCAAAGGAATGAAACCTATTAAAACTGGACTAGAAAATTTATCTTAGAAATTAAAAGCTTTAAAAGTTGTATTTTGTTTTTCTTCATTTAAGAGAGAGGAGGCTGCATTGCGATCAAACATGAAACCTTAATCCTCAGCCGCTTAACCTTTCTGAAGGTATAGAAAGGATCAATTATTTAACTTGAAACTTCTTTGCAGTACCTTCCTTAGCTTTATTAGGAAACTTAATCTTAATTGTTATTTTGAAATGTACAATAAATCAATTTAAGCCGTGAAATGTTTTTTTTCTTTCGGTGAGGTTAAACTAGGTAAATAATGCATGTATTTGGGTTCAAAACGAATTGCTTTCCGTGTTAGAAAATTCTCAGTTTGTCAGTCCTTCGTACTGCAATTTTTGTGCTAAAAGAACAGAATCTTTATTATAGAGCTTTCGAAAATTCACTAAACTCTGTTGAACTTTAGTTGTTATTTTATTTATATTTGCGTAAAACGCTTATCATTTGAATTGGCGGAAATTAACTGTAAAAATTTTGAAATAAATTAAAAAATATTTCGCGTTAATATTCGTAAATAATATATAATTAATAAAAATATTAAATAAGCTTTTTGGTTATTACCAGACAGTTTTTTTACGATATATGGTAATTTTTTTAACCACTTTAGTAAAGTAAAATAAAGTTTTATCATAAGTATTGAAGTAACAAAAATGTATTGTGAAAAAATTTCTTAATAGGTTATTTTTGTTTTAATGAATGCAGCTTTCAAATTAATTTCATTTCTCATTCTTACCTATTCAGTTTATAACATTTGATTTTGCCAAACTAAATTGGTGCAAATCCAAAAGTTTGTACCAATCGAAGTGTCTATCTCGCCATTGTCATAAAAAAGAAAACTTCTCCAAAATTTCTTGTTCGTTTTATTTTCTTCAGTTTCAAACCAGGAGGTTAGTTTAGTGAATCAAAAAAAGATAATAAAAAGTTCAATTATATAATATACTATTTCTATTTCTTTGCTATGCAATTTTTCCTAAATTTATTGTTCTTCAAATGATATTGAAATTAGTTTATAGATATTATTATTACGCACTACAGATGAAACGTCGTTTTACATCGAAAATGAAGTAAAGTTATTGAAACTAAAGTTTTCTTCGTTTTCTTTTTCTATTATTCACGCATTATGATAAGGAAAGCATCTTTTCAAATAAATAGAACATTCATTACTAAGGTTTTTAAATAAATATGCCGTTCATTAAATCGTATATTTAAGAAAACCCTTACGATTACAGAAATAGTGCATTTTTCAAAAGAAATATAAAATGATGTTAAGCAAAAGGCGAAGGAAACAGAAAATTTCCATGAATTCACGGATTTTAATGTCACAAGAGTAAGATTTAGTTATAATGCGCCAAATCCAAGCTTGAAGTTAACAACTAGCGTAAATCTGGACCAGTTATATTAAGAAACATTCTAAATAAAAAAGCAGGAATTAAAACATATTTTCCAGACAGTACAAAAAAAGATATTTCTGGTCTTTCTGAAAATAGGTAAGCTGCTGGGTGCAACACAGAGTTAAAATTTAGCTATAAAGCTAAAATTTAGATAATAAATTCAGTTTAAAAAGTGAAAATTTCGTCATGAGGTCCTAAAAAAGTAAAATATAACAAATCTATCATCTTCGATGCCTTGTAAGAGTGAAAATCTTCAAATATGTCTTAGAAAAATTCCTTCACCAAGAAATTCAAAATGAAAAGCATCTACACTCGCCTTCGCCTCTTGGTGAATTGATTTAAAACAAATCTTGCAAGCACTTTTTAATTGCTAAATATATTCTAGATATGAGCAAAGCATATATTTTAATGAGAGAAGTGAAGTATGCAAAGTTCCTTCAAGAATAAATTATTTACTTACGCATTACAAATATTACCTAATGGGTATAGTAATGGCGGTGTGTCTCTTAGGGCCCATCTCTGATGACGGGTCGTACCCTCTGGGGGGTCGCCACATAATGGGCCAGTAATTGTGTTTATTATGCGGGGGCCACAGTGTCGATGAAGTCGTGGCGGCCGGCCATTCAACGTAGACGTGGGTGCTAAGGAGGGCGGGGTGATGGCTTGTTTGTGATTGAGATTTCGCATTACAAAATGTAACCATTGTTCTACAAAAATGACAACTTGAGTTTTCATTTTAATCTATTGATGTTATAGATGGGATATTTAACCTCAACTATTGGCTATTTGGTGAGAAATAATAATTGTAAAAATTAAAGTGAAGGAACTTAAAGAAATTCCTAATTATTTATTTATCTCATTCAAGTAGCAAATGTCTTTGGTAGTTCACAAGAAATAAATTAAATGTCAATATTCATTTCAATTTCATGATGTAACCAAGCTTCCTCCTTTAAGTAGGACAGTCCTCCTTTTGTAAGTTCTGTCCTCCCTCGAAAAGTGTACAACAAATAATGTAACAAATATTTTATTATGCATTTCTCATATTATAGAATATTCTGTATCATTGTTACAATGAATAAAAAGTTTCTTTTATTTACGATATTTTTTTATCTTCACTTTATTTGTGTCCTCCTTTTCATAGGAAAAAGTTGGTTATCTTAAATATCCACTTCAAGTAACTTCCATAAAGCATAGAATTATTACAATTTAACGTTGTTTATAATGCTGAATAATTTACTCTATTTTACAAAAACTTTAATTTGTTCGCATAGAACACTGTCTATAAATCTAACTTTTCCAGTTCAAAATCCTGATCTGAAATATCTTGAACTTAATTCTTTAAAAGCATACTTTGAGTCTCAATTTCATAATTTTAAAGTAACATTCCTTTTCCTAATGAGCTTTCCTACTAGACAGCGAATAAACATTACTGGCTGCAGCAGTAATGTTTATTTCCTGTACCAGTAAGTAATAGCTGCCATTATTAGGAGTATGTCGCCTGAAATTTCAGATATCTCTCTCGAATGAAGACACATATTTCAATTGATGTTAGACCATCCAGGAGAGTGTTCTTGTTACATGCGTGTCTCTGGGTTTTAGGTTATTGCTCAAAATTGTATCTGAAAGGATCATTAATGACAGTGCGCCCTATGATGTCTAGACACTCAAGCGACTTATTTCATGGATACATGCCTTTAAAATGCTCTTTTCTATGCAGGATTACTTACAATTTGCTCTGTGAGATCACCAACAAATTTCGTCAATTCAATGTCAACTAAATAAGTGCCACGTGTTTTCTTAAAAAATCATCCATACAAGCATTTCTTTGGATTCATTGTAAAAAAGTCTTAGAACTACGGAATGACAGGTGTAAAAGTATTATGTATATCGATGATTTTATTTTTTCAGTTTAAATAATCAAAATAGTAGTAGTATTCTTAATTCAAGTGCACTTACATTCTAATATTTTTTAAAAATTTATTTCACTTTCTCGTATACGAAGTATAGAAGGACAAATTACAATTATCAAAAAATTCGACCGCGAGATTTTCATAAATTTCCACGTTTTGGACCTCACTGAATTCGAAAACACATTTTTATAGATATAGCTGCCTGCCTATGAACACGATGAAAACACGATGAATAGGATGATAGAAATTATGTTTGTAACTCAATTTTTTTTATTTCTTTCAAATTTTGGACGAAATTTATGTAGAAGATGTCTGTTTTCCTGTCTGTCTGTGAGTTTGCAAACATGAAATCTCAAAAACGAGATAATGAGTGCAATAAGAATTATTTTTTATTGGCTTTTGGCTATTAATTTTCTTTGAATATTTTTAAGTTTTTTTATTATTATTTAGTATGTATTGCTTTTCTACTTGTGAATTCTATTTTTACTTGTGTATTTATTGCTTTTATTATTATCTAGTGTTTTACTATAGTTTTTAGTTTTTATTTATGTTTTCTGTTTATGTTATATATTTGATTTCTTATGCTTATTTTGATTTATTATTATTTTACATTTATGTATATGTACACACAGTGTAATCTCGTAGAGCTCTAGGGATACCCTTCATTAACTAGGAAATTGCTTTATACGGGAGGACTATTATATGTAGGACTATTATCGGACGAATTTAAGCATGTTTAAACATATCTCTAATCTATAACTTTGTATATTGCTAGTGAGATGTTACTTTTTTTAAACCGTCAGCTTCACTCTTCATATATAAACAACTCGTAAAAGTGTACATTTGCTTCTCTAAACAAAAGATAAAAAACTACGAAGATATTGAATTTATCTTACGCTTAATACAGGATTGATTATAAAGCTGTATGAAAATTAGTCATAATTTTTTTGTCGCGTTATAAGAATTCAAGTTATACGGGATTGGGTTCTAGAGACTATTATCGGAGAAACTATGCAGATATTTTCTGAGAACCGAGTCATGAGAACCATTGCATAACTAGTGTTTCCACAAGGTTTCTACCTAAAATATATTGCAAATCTAGAGGATGAGTTGCATCACACCCTTTCTGAATAACAGAATACATAATAGAAATATACGTTGCTTTTCAATAAAACTGAAACAAACATCTCCCCAAGGGTATGTTTCAGATGTTGGGTACATAGACGTGTGTGGAATTCAGGAGCACATATTCCGATATTTCATATGCACAGATGCAAATAACAGATACGAAATTCAGATTTATTTATAAACTGATTTACAGATTCTGATACAGTTGAATAAATTGCCTGGATTTATGCAGAAATCATTCGTAAATACTTTTGAAGTCTATATTTCACAATTTTGTAGTCATTCAAGCAAAGAAATATTCGAATCTTTCTTTTGCTTTTGCATATCGGAGTAAGGGAGGCTCCATACCACGCATTAGAAATATTTTTAAGAATCTCGTGGATCCCAAGATTTTTTAAGTTTTTTACAATTAAATTGCTTACTATTATTAATAAATAAAATAGAAACTATAATTTTTTTGATAATTTTTAATTTTCTTCTGTTTAATTCCAGTGCAGCACTGTATATAACAATATATTTATCACAATATTAATTCAATTATCAATCAGAATTTAGGAAAAGTATTGATTAAAAAAATAATCCCATTTAGATTTTCAAGACTTAATATGCAACTGGTAAACACTTAGATTCTCTATGGTATTTTTTCTCCAAAAAATAGAATTGACTTTATGTTTGGATAAACGGAAATGAGGTATTAAAAGTGTTCTAAATATACTCAGGGTGGTGTGAAAAATTGAAGAGATATATTCAGAGGATGATTAGACATTTCTATAATCTAAAATAAAATTTTGATATGTTCTGGTTTCTATCTTAGTTTATTGAATCTTAAGGAAATGTTAGGTTTTCAAAAGTCAATTTTAATAATTCGAGTATATAATGCACTGCAATCGAATCGTCCCCATAAACTTTACGGTAAAACGTATTTATAAAACTATATTTAAAATGTATTTACAACGATAATTTTCCGCAAAGGGGTTAACAATTGACTGTAAGGGTAATCTATGAAAACTGCATTTTTTTAAAAAATATATAGTACACTTAAATATATCTTTGATTTTCTGAGAAAACTTTTTCCAAAAATGGGAGAACATCAAACGCAATACAAAATCATAAATGAAATTTTGAAATCGGTTGAATAAATATATAATTTTGTCACTGGTAAACTCCAAACAATATTTGAGACTTCCAAGCACTATGACTTACATTAAATTAGTAGAATTTTATTTAATCATGGTCACTCTCTTCGTCCCTACATTCTCTGTATTATGTAGTAAAGGAAACAAAACGCAACACTTGGTAACTTTGTCCGAAGTTAACTCAAAGAGGCGTTGTTCTGAACTAAAACCGTGTTGAAAAATGTCCTGTAGAACCTGCCACATCAGTCGACTGAGGCATATTTTTGGCGTTAAGTTTAAATGACATTCAAACAAAAAAAGGAAAAAAAAAGAACTTCTGATTGAAACAAGGAGAGGGACGTCAAGAAGGAGCTATTAAACAACGCATTTCTTTAATAGGAATGGATGGAAGATGTCTGGGATCTGCTTGTCAACAACCCTGGTATCCCCACCCCACCAAGAGCCACCCCTCTTAATCAATATCGATTACATAACGATCATTCTCTCTTACATGTCGAGTGCTCTCTTTTTATGCTTGGGCCTCCCTGCACCCTCTTCCAGTAACAAAAGCAGTGCTCAGCTTTATATGGAAGAGAAAGAAATTTCCTGGATGTTCTATCCGATTTGTGATACATTGTTTCCGATTAGAGATACCGAGGGTCTCTTATCTGGACATTACTAGAGAATTTGAATCCACAATAATAAAAGCCCGTTAGATTTATGTTTATGGAAGAAAGTGTTATTTGATATTTTATGAGTTAGAGTTGTTTAACATAAGAAATAATAACAATGATTCCGATTAGAGATAAGCGAATCTCTTATCTGGACATAGCTGGAGAATTTGTATTCACAATAACAAAATCATTTCGGTGAATGCTTACGGAAGAAAGAGTTGTTCGGTATTTGATGAGTTATTTCTCAAAATAAATAATATATACTTTAAATCTGCAATACATATTTTGAAATCATGTAGAGCTCATATCTCATATGTTATGATAATAATAATACTATATTGCAATAATAATGTTATCACAATGTATACAAAATAACATTTCTTTTATAATAATCACATGGAATTTAAATATGCACATGAAAACATGCATAATTTAACCGCGTACTGACCGAATTCAGAACAAGGTTAAATTTTAACTACTTTTTGAATATTTCACATCCTAATGCTTTAGTTTAAAGATATCAAATTGGCCACCTCTAATTAAGCTCCTTACACTAAACATGCAAATAGATAACAGTGATGGCCAGACTAAATAATAAGGTAAAGTATTGTAAAAATATTTTTTAAGCAAAGCAATCCAATTAAAAATTTATCAATTTAAATGAATAAAAAATTATTTTGCACATAAAAGTGCAGAAAATTAAATTTATTAACTCTACCCCATGGCACTCTGGGAAGTAGTTCGAATGCAATCCTCTTTTTTCCAACCATTGCACTGCAATCTTGCTTTTTCTCCACATTATGCATATTTACGTGAGTTGTTGCAATAAGGCAATGACCATCATTCTTCCGCTGTGATACACAGCCGGTAACTTTTCGTCGTGTTATAGATTTATCCTTTTTTGCCCCAGTTCTTAGAAAGGTAATTGTACCCTCTCGATGAAACTCCAGATGAATGAGTTGGTTACGTTTCCTGTGAGTTGCTGTATGCAATAGAAACAATAACTATATTTAGTAAATTTTTAAAATAAAATATACCAACTCTTCTTTTTCTAAGATGTGATGGTATTTTCTCACAATTTATGCAGCTGATCAACCTTCAGCCACCCCAAAATCAAATTTATGAATTAAATTTCGTTATCCTGCGCTTACCTTTTTCTTCTGTTCATAAGAATGTCTTTTAATTAGCTGGATTGGAAGATAAAAATAATAATCAGAAGAAACGTTCACTAGACAATTATTATTCTGGCTATACATAAATGATTATCCGACAATTATTTTTATTACATAATTCCTCCCACAGAATACAGATAAAAATGAATTTTATCCGCCAAAATTAGAGCATTAATCTTTTATCAACTGCAGGGAATTTCCTTTCCTGAATGATAAGAGAATTTTCCTTTCCATTTTAATTACAGTGGAAACTTACAACAGAGAAATTCCTTCTTTCACAGAATAGTCACGACTGGCCAATGTTCCCAAAAGGGAACATGGAACTTTACTGAATGATAGAAAATGCGTTCCTTATTTATATATTTATATTTTATATGTTATTAGTAACATGGGCAGTTTTAACTAAGTGTCCCGAGTTTTAGAAATTTTGGATAGTTTTTTAATTTTTTAGCAATTTTTACGCTACGCAGAAATTAAAATGTAGAAAAAGCCCATTTTTAGAAATTTCTGTACAATGTCCATTTTACATTTGAAACTTAATTTCCATATCGAAAAATCAACCTTACTTTGAATTATAACTAACAATTTTTTCAAAACAATATAAACGGTATTTTATTTTTAAATGAATTTTAAATTCAATATTCCCGATTAGGGACATTGGCCTGTAAACGATTAATAAAAAACACATTGCCAAACAAATCAAAATTATGGATTACTTTGTAAAACAGCGAGTTTTTGAATTTCGAGAAAAATAGCTTATTGATGAGAGAGGCAATTAATGCTTGCAATTAAAAGTACTTACTTATGTATTTTGAAAATAACAAGATTGAATATAAATCTATTGTGCCATCAAGAATTATAAAAAAAGTTTCATTAAGTATAAAGATGCCAAATAAAAAATATGAGTGTTTTTAACAATCGAATATAATTATGGGTGTAAAGAAATTTAGTAATCTCCTAGAATACAGAAAAAATATTAATTTCTGACATAATAAGTCATAAAATGTAGAAATATTCTATTTCACACACAGATAAAAATAACTGATGATACGATACAACTGAAAACAGAAAGAACCATAAGTCAAGTTTAATTTCAAGAAAACCCACTTTAAATAAACTAATTAATTGTTTAAAATTAATATAGAATCTAATAAAACAAGAGGATGAACATTTAACCCATTTTGAATGAAGGGATCATTTGTCAGAAAAACTCTCTTCGTGACATGAATTCATTCTTTTGGTAAACCAACGGGAATGAATGAATAAAAACAAGAAGCATATTGTAGTTTTACATAAATAACCTCATTTTGTTTAAAAGTAATAATGTTTTTGAAGATTTTAAACATTAATTAATTTTATTTACAATATTTCCCCCATCGCAGGATATCTTGGAATTTGAAAGTAATAAAATATGCGGCATATTCATGTATATCTTGTATCAATATGCAGAGAATATCATATAGAAGCAAGTGTAAATTCAGACTGGAATGCAATGGTACCTAATATTTTAGAGCCGCAGTAAATATTTTACTGTAAGCAATACGGCTGCGAATCAAACATGCAAAATATAAACATTTACATAAAAAATAAGTTAAACTATAATGTCAAATTTGTAAGCAGGATAAAACGAGAGTTATGTAAATATTCTAGTATCAAAATCTCAAGATAAGTATACATAAAAGCTGTTGGAATAAGCAACTCAATACAGAGGCAAATGCAGACTGCAGGAAATAAAACTTTAATGTAACTTCTGCAAACGAGAAGAAGCACTAAAGCATTCAAGTTTGAATATTAAATGAGTAGGTGATTACTACTAAAAGGATAAATGTAAGTACACTGCAATGTTAAAATTTGATAGCAGAAAATCTTACGTGAAGATATCCTTAAATATTTTAAATAATGTGCCAAAAAATGTATTGAACATTATTTAAGTTAAAAGAAAACGAGCAATATGGTTTATTAGACTTTACTGTAGAAACAAACCGCTCGTGAAGAAAGTTTCCGGAAAAGCATTTCTCTTCATTGAACAACACATCAAGCATCTAGTTGCAATTAGTGTTCCTTAAACATCGATAGACTATCGATACTATCGAAGCCAAGTCGATAGTATCGGGTTTTCGGAACTATCGACTGAAAAAAATCGATAGTATCGATAGTTTTCAAACGGGCAATACTATCGATAGGCGCATTTTCAGTCGATAGTTTTAAAACTATCGACTGGAACTATCGATAGTTTCTAAACTATCGACTGGAACTATCGATAGTATCGATAGTTTCTAAACTATCGACTGAAAATGAGCCTATCGATAGTATTTCCCGGGAGAAAACAATCGATACTATCGATAGCATCGATAGTTTTGGAACTATCGATACTTAAGTCGCTCTATCGATAATTGAACTATCGATGTTTGAGGAACAATAGTTGGAATTAACAAAATTGTCATAAATATACTCCATACGTAATCCACCAATGAATGATTCTTGCTTTTCTAACATTTTACTTAAAAGCGAAATACCTTCAGAGATTTTATACTTTACTCTTAAACGAATATTTTCATACTTTTTTCGTAATAATTTATTTTGAAAAGTATGTGTAATGGAACCAGAAAAGTGATTAAAAAAAAAAGAAGACAAGTATTCATTCTAAGAATAAAAGCTGATATTTATGCAAAGGAATAGATAACTTTTTGCCACCTCACATTTATAAATTATGTGATACTAAGTAAAGATTTCTTAGTTGAATTTTAAAATTGTGTAACAGACTATTATCCTGTTCTTTTCGGTGTCGGATAAAATAAATTTTAACAATATGCACTGCATTTGTATTGGTGATAAGGATTTCTGACATATTTTCGTTTGAATAACTGGATCTGAATAAGAAAAAAAATTAACGTAAATCTTTAAATATAATTTTGCATTTCACATACAAAATTTGAATTTCAATGATACCTAAAGTGGTCAGGATTCCTCGGAAATCCTTTCAGTAATACTGAAAAAGTAAAAGTGTTGACTTCATGTATATTAGAACAAATTCAACTTTAAGAACTCGAATGAAATCTAATTTGAAATTAATACATTTTAGAAGAGATTAGACCGAGAAATTTGAAATGTTTTGTATATTTTATTGAATAAATATATATATCTCTTGGTTATATTTTCAAATTCCGGGATTAATTTTTCTATATCACTTCTGAATTGCCTTTTAAACCTAGTTACTCATTAAATACTACACTGGATAACATAAAGTCACTTTTTCTTGTTAAAAGACCACTTGTTTAATATTAAAATGTATCTTTTGTTTAAGTATTTGCTTTTATGGATGCAGCATTTCTTCTGAAAATACTACACCAGCCAAAGGAAACGCAAGGCAACATTTACAATATTTATCTCTTCATTGAATTTCAAGATAACCATCTAATTAGCCATTGAAGTTACTTTTAATAATTTTGGTTTTCTTACTATTAACTAATAATACCAGGTGTGAAACAATCATTAGATTGTCACTTTTTAAAGTTTTAAAATAATGAATGCTTTAAACACGTAGAAATGTGAAAAATCTTTAAAATATGAATAAAATACAGAGTTAGAAGTTTAAAGTTGTAGATTAATTTCTAAAGTTATTAAAAGAATTTATATCCAATAAAACAAGTTCAAAAACTGATATAATATAGCAGGTGATTTAATATATGGAACGGTATCTCAGAAATTAGTTACTAGTTTGAAAAACATGCAAGTAATGTTTCAGTAATTTATAAACGCTTATGAAGTTGCGACTGAAAACGAAAAAATAAGAGAAGAAGCGGTATCAAGAAAACATGAACTCGGTTACGCATTTTTATCCCAAACACGTTAATGGTTATCAAGTTTAATCAGCTTTTTGTATTTAATATTTCTCTGAAATATTGGTCAGTTTTTAAGTTTTGAAAAGTTTATTAAATTATGCATTCCATTTTTATTTCTGTGAAGAGGAAATTTAGTAATAAATTATGATAAGAATGAATGCTTTTTAGAGAAAGTAATTTAAGGGAATGATTAATTGCTCGTTATAAACTTTTTTAAACGAACATTTCTTATTTAATGATGTGGTAAGTAATTTGTCTTCATGTCAAGAAAATTGAATATTTTTGTTCATAACGGAATTTAAAGCTTCTTGGCTTTATCAAGAGCAGTTTATCACGAACTCGAAGTTACTGTAGTCAGCATATAAAAAAGTGAAAAAAGATTGTATTTTGTTTTGCTTTACATCATGTTCCAATGTAAGAATTATTGCTGTTTCAGTTCGGTCTTACGAGTAAAATATACGAGTCTGACACGATTAATAAAGAAGCACTGTTACCACAAGGCATCCTAGTGAATATTTAAAAATAATATCTGTAAATAATTTTTTAAAGAATTATTTGCTTCTCTTTTTAATTTTTAAAATTTACCTCAGACATAATAATCGCATTTTAAGACTACTATGATCTTTCTTACTTCTGTTCTTTGATTAAAGTTTTACTGACGATTAAATGGGACCATATTTATGTGATTGGTTTTAATACATGCACAATCAATACATTTCCTTGATTTAATTTAGTTTGGAGAGCTTTGAATATGCATTGGTTTGATTTGGATGTAGACATCAATTTTCTGAGGTAACCTCTCGCGAATATGGCTCATACATAACTGATACCTAGTTATTATGAGCCGTAGCCTAGTTAAAACAATTTTTTGGTACAAATTATTTGGAGATTTTCTGAAATATAATACAGAGAATTGAACATAGACTTGAAGATATATCTAATATTAAATTTCATACAAATTTTACTTGAATGCAAAGTGGAAAATTAGGAAATAGAAACACCTTATTTCATTTCTTTAATAAATTCTTTCACCAATTTTTTTTTCCAATTTAATTTTCAACAAATATGGCTTTCATTGGTTGAAAGAGCACAT
>BGPR01000165.1:860611-878667 GCA_013235015.1 Araneus ventricosus | reverse complement strand
GTATAAGGATAGATGCAAGTGAATTCCTTGAGGGACTTTTTTTCGTGTCTGTCTGGTAGTTTTTATTTGTTTGCGTCTTTTGTGAGTTAAAATAAATGCAACTGAGATAAACTTATGTGTGAAATATGTTATGTTTATAAGATATAGCCTCATTTTCTTCTGTCAGACTATAGTATTTGAAAGAGGCGACGGTAACATTTATGTAAAATATTCAAACACTGTATGTTTAACAATTTTGGTTTTCTACAACAAGTCTTTCTTTGTTGTAAATTATTCTTTATATTCAACAATTTTTTAAAGAAAACTCTACCTTTATCAACTTTTACTTAAAAAGATGTTCAATGCTATAAATGATTTTGAGCGAAATCTTCAAGAGCATTTTGTCTAGAGTTTTTCTCACTTTTATGTTCACTATTATTAAATAAAATGTCTTTGATTACAAAATAAATTTTAAAAAGACTGAATAAAGTAGTTCATGATGAATACTACTTATGAGCTGAAGTTATTTAATTTAAAACGAATTCATTTGACTGAAAGTTAATAGCAGCATTGAAATATTGAATTAATTTCTGTTTTTTTTGTAAATCATATAGTGTTTCTTCCATATGGTAAGCATCTATAGGTAGATCTTAATTGTTGTATTATATTTTACTTTTAAATATAGTATAAACAGACATTTTATTAAGTTAAACACATACAATTAAATAAAAAGTTAAACATTTTAATAATGCTAATTATTCTACTGTGTGGCAAACCACAAAAATGATGAAAATTAGTCTCTTTTAAATTGTAAAGGCCTGACAGTTTACCTGACTGAATATAATCGTCTCACGTTAGTGCAAACAATGGAACAACCTTCGGAGCTGTGATTCATGATACATAAGGGTATAAAAGTTACTGTGATGGATTTTTGAATGTCTTCCGCTTAAATTTTTTTTCTAAGAGGCAATTACAAATTATGGGGAAAGTATATAAACGTAGTAAAGCAATTCAGGAGAACATAGATGATAGTTTAAAATCGAAATTTGTTTTAAGAAAAAACAAAATTAACATCTGAGCTACCTAATTTGCAAGTGTAAGGTTCATCGAATTCTTGAAGTCTTTTTATTTATTTGAGACTTCTTAAATTATTCTTATACAGAAGACAATTACAAGTTTTTGAATTTGTTTTCGCACACATTTATAAATGTTCAATGAATATTTTTATTATTTTGTGAGTCAACAAACTCTGACAAACAATTGGTTATAAGTCACCAAGACGTAACAGTACACATAGACACACAAACTGTTAGACTCTTATTGTTTAAAATAGGAACTTATTCCTTTGAAGAGGTGCCTTTATACATATTTTTTGAAAAACAAAATGTGTGTACTTCCTGTATTGTGTTACCTGATGCTCTTAGAAGAGGAAACTTCCTTCTCAATAATGGAAAATATCCTACTGACTCATCTTCATCGACAGAAAGTTTATGGTTGTTAAATAAATGGTTTACAAATAGCACTTTCAATAGTAATTTATGGAGAAATACAGTTTGATAATTTAATTGACACTTTGATTATGTTTATGAGAATTAATGACATCTTAGTTACCAGCTTAATTTAATCTCCTTAATACCTGAACTTTTCGTCTAATATTATATTATAACGGACTTCAGTTCAGATTTAGATGTCATTAATTTGATGAATTTATGTCGAACAGAATAATTTCACTACATAATAAATAATAAGGTGGAATTATGTATGAGACTTGGAAGTTCAGTTCTATCATTTTATTCCCTTTTATTCAATTCCTTTTTTAAAACGAAAGAGAAGTTTTGGTTTTAAAAGTCCAAAGAAAGCAGTTTAATTTTAATTCTAGCATTTGAAAAAGTTAAGATTGAATCATATGATTAAAAAATGAAATGGTTTTGAATTTCATAGCAACAAAAAACATTGTAATAAATAATACGTAAAATTGATTTAAGAATTTATTTTTTAAGAGTTTTTTAAGAATGTGTTGTTTCTTAAGAATTTTTTAAAATTCACAGAAAGCGTACATCGAAATCAAAAGGGTAAAATTCAAATTGTAATATTTTGAAATTTATGATGGCGTAAAAATTATTTTCACGTGGTAATTTGATCCTAAGCTGTCGTTGTAAGACACTAAAATTTCGCTTAATTTCTAATTAATTAAAATTCATAGGAAAAATTTCAAAGAAATCGTTCTGATGTGTACTATCTCATCCCCCAAAGTATATTTGTGCCAACTTTTGTAACTCTAGGCCAAACTGTCTGCCCTGTAGAGTGCCAATAGACGCACATACACACATTTGCTTTTGTAATTAGTAGCTGTACTTGTTTCTGTAAGCCTCGTGTTGTACATATATGACGCACAATATGCATCTCAAGCTCAATAGTAAATAAATATATTAAACTTTCTAATAACAAGGTTTTTGCCTTCTTGGTGTAATAAAATTACTAAATAAAATAATATTATAAATTGATATCATAACTTCCTTTTGTTTTCGATTTGTATGAGTTTGAATTTTACAAAAATATCTTAAAGGTTAAAATCTAGCTTCAATGTAACTTAATCATAAAGGTGAGTTTCTACTTTAAAATTCATTACTTTCATTCAGTATCAACCTTTAAAGATTCAGAAGATGCAATCGTTTAATGAAAAAGTTTCATTTTTGTACGAGGGTTTACGATACTTCTTTGTTGTTAAAGCGTTTAAATCATTTTTCCCTCCTCGGCCGGCGACAACAGCTATTTCTCCACTTTCCTCTTCTTTTTCGGGTAGTTTCCCGTTAGTTTTACAGCCGAATCGCTTTTCGGAGCTGTAACTGCCGATTATAACATGCGTTTTATCCCTCCCTTTACCTTCGATGCAATCTCAGAAAGAAAAAAAATGAAAAGAAAAGAAAAAGAAATCAAAAATAAAAATAAAACAATTTCATTGGTTTTATGTTTAGGATAAAAAAATGTAATTTTTCAGAAACAATTTTTGTATTCTTTCTTTTTGGATATTATTTCCAAACTTCTTTTTTTTTTAGTGTTTTTATATCTTTTTTGTTTTTGATGCTTGTGAGGTCGAAAGTTGATGGTGTGTGATGCATTGCCTTGGATCAGCTGTGGAAAACAAAACCAATATTATGGTTCCCCATCTGGAAAGTCCTCTTTGCCCATACATCACACAGAAGTGAAAACGACCGTTTCAAACTCCTCAGACTATTTCTGCTTTTTTTCCATCTTGGATCTTTCTAGCAGGTGCGTTCCCTTTTCCTTATTCCTAGATCAACATCACTCCGAATCAGATTCGAATTTAACCGCAGATGGTGACTGTAGACCCTTGGTTGTTATTCGATATTTGGTATTGTATCGAATATCTTTTATCGGACTCCCTTTATAACGGAAATTTGACAGTTAACCTCGAAAAACAGATTTATAACAAACAGAAATGTAACCTAAGATTATTCTTTTTTTCCCCGAGTCAGTTATCTGAATATCGATTACGTCTATACATGTTTATGTATGAATTAAATATAAAAAAAATCGAATACTACTTAAGCTGAAAGACATAAGTTTCTTGCGCATAATGGTTCTCAGATTCAATTTCGTGGTTTTTCCTTTTTTGTTTCGAACTGTTTTTTATAACTTCTTTTTTTAACTGCACTCCGTTTGAATTTCAGATAAGCGGAATAATGAAATTATGGTTTGAGTGTGTGTTATCGCCTTCCTTAGTATTTCATGGGCTTGAATATTTCCACAGAATTCGTTAGAAGATGAGGTTAGTTTTCAATAATAATGCCTCTTAGTACTTCAAAAAGCGAAAAATAAATCGACTTGGAAAAATAAATGATAAAAAGCATACGATACTAAATGCAAGGAAAAGTACATTACACAACTTACAAAAGTTCATTATGTGCATGTGTATGATTTAAAAGCTTGGAAATATATATTACTGCATGGCAGTTTCCACTTCAGTCTTTTAAAATAGAAGAATAGGAGAATTTTGTGCATCATCGCTTATTGAAAAGAGTTTGAAGAAAAATTTGGCTAAATAATTCCTGTAATTCTGCATGACTAAAGAATATATTTTTTCAATATTCTGACAATAATAGGGGAGACCTGGGCAGGTTTACACACTTTTTAAACTTTTATTTTTCTATTTTAAGGCTTTAAAGTATTCATCTCATTTTCATTACCAATTAATTAGTTAGACTTTAAGGCATCTAGTGTATATTTTTAAATACTTTATATTATTATATTTTTGTAATTATACCAATTTCTTTACCTTGATGTCACCTGTGTAAACTTACCCTATGACCGGGCAAGTTTACACAATGCCTGGGGCGCGTTTACACACCACAAAAATTATTAAATAGAAGGCTTACAGTGATTAAAATACAATAAATTAAATGCAAAGAAACCTAGTTTATTTCAAAAAGTACATAATGGATTATAAACAATTACGATGAATCCTAATTGTTTTCAAAATCACTCTCATAATTTATGCAAACAAAATATTTTGAATTGCCATTGGTAATACAGTCCTCATGAGCCCACCTCTTACATTTGGTGCATTGAACCCATTGTTCGCCAGATCCTGATTCTTTGTATGGATTTAAACAGTAAATACACAGTCAATTTTAATCGTCATGCTCTTCATCAGAGTCAAAAGTTTATCTTGGTTTTTTGTGTCTTTTTACTCTCAACATTTCTCAAATTTTCTTTCAGAACAAGGGTTTTCTTATTTTTAAATTTTTTATCCACACTGGTTTTTTTCATTATTATAACGTGTTCTAGTGGAGTTTACGGACTGAGACATAGTATGATGGGTTGATGCTAATTTCCTCTTTATTGATTTCTCCTTCTCTATTTGTAAAGCATTTTTACAGGTGTATCTGTACGATTTGATGTTTGCCTTTTTCTCCTACCTCTCTTACTTCTTTTCCTTGGCCCTGCCTTTTGAAATGGCCTCACATCTTCAGGTGTTGGGAATGACTTTGTAATGCAAGTGCTACTTCTGCCAATTCTAACAAAAAAAATGGCGATGAAGCAAGTTTACACACTGTGTAAACCTGCCCCAGGCGATGCATGTAAACTTGCCCCATGCGCTGTATGTAAACTTGCCCCATCGCCATTGTTTTGTTATAACTCAGCATATAGGCTTTATTCATAATAAAAATAATCAACTAAATAGCTTAAAATAAACACAAAAAAACAACCTAAGAGGATAATCCATAAGTTATAATATGCTAATAGTACGAGTTCTATTAAAGCCAATAATTAAGGGTTAAAATTTACTAAATTGGTAAAAGATCAGAAAAAGTCAACTTCAGGGTCCACTTTCAAGACTGAGTCCAACTGGCATGGAAGCTTAGAGAGGGGGGTGCCAGCTCAGGTGTCATCCTCGTCATCTGACCGCGGTTCAAAATTACGAGGTCCATCCCAAAATAGCCGTCGTGTTGCTTCAAAACGGGACGTTAATATAACTAAACCAAACCAAACCCCGACCAATGGTATATGAAATATAAGCCTTGTGTAAACTTGCCCCTGTACCAAACTTGCCTCGGTCTCCCCTGCATATCAAGATTTATGTCCTAATGTTATTTTTACATTTTTGTGTACTTTACCAAGCTCTCCAGGGTGCATTATTTTTTATTTGATTTGGTACAATTTATGAAGCCTTTAGCATTTACATAGTTTGCATGGATGAACTATTATGCTATCATAAACGCTGATAACAATAAATTTTGATAGAAATGAAAGCAGAGGAATCAAATTTTGAGTATAACAAAAATTCTGGTGAAAGTTAGATGATAAACCAATGGAAACTTTTTAATTGGGAACAAATATCTGTATGTTTTGTGTCATGATGCTTCCATTATTAAATATTATTTACAACTTTCTGTACTTCTACATACGCAAAAGATGCGTCTATCCGCATACACCATTTAAACTATTAGTATTGATTTTCTTTTCATTATGAAAGAACGACAAATTTGACTTATATCATGGTGTTGCATATCTGCAACAAATCCAAAAGGAACTGTCCTTTCCACAGTAAGCTCTTTAAATCGATTTCATTGGTTGCTGCAATACTGTCACACTGTAGTTAACACAAATTGCACATATATTCCCCAACAGATGATTACACTGAGGCGATTTTTTTTTAAAATTCAGTTGACACTTAAACATTTTCACGAGGAAGCTCCTGAAATTACTGCAGAATTTAATGAAGTTACAAAGAGTGGAAACATCCATTTGTGAAAAATGTGGTGAAGGTTTTTGTTATAACAAAACTAACATCTGTTCTAAAAACTGAAATTTTGAATTTTTCCTGTAATTTTGCATTATATTGCAGAAATGCAAAAAAAAACCAGTTTTTTGTTAATAAATTTTTATTTTAACGTGCTAATTTTTTAAAATTATTTCTTCCATACTTACAATGATGTATTCCAACGTCTGAGTATCTTTTTTTTCAAATCGGAGTTGTTGCGATATAAAGGGTTAATAATGGATTTTTAAATATAATAATATTTACTGATATTAATACAATGTGGTACTTTGTTACATGGATAATAAGCTTATAGAATGCAAATTAAACCCTTTGGTCTTGGGCAGCGCAAAAGTGTGTATCAGAGATGTTATGATATCATGGCACATGTTAGAAATTTCTGTCGGCAAGCCCAAAGGCGAACGTCTATTCCTTTTGCACGCGAATATAAGAAGAAAATGTGATCCCTCCAACATTTTTAGCTCTAATTTCATAAGGATGAGAACTATGAGGTTTAAATAGGGTGGAAAAGACTGCAACTGAGAAGAACTTTCCAACGTGGAGTCGCATGCTAAGGCTAAAATGCAGTCGAAGTTAGGATTTGAAAATCCCTCTTTTCATCCCGTAGCTTCTAAGAAATTACTGCTATGGAAAAGCTTTTACTACAAGACTTGTTCGTTATGATGAGGCGATAATTTGTCTAATTTTAATTAGCTTTCTACCCTCAATTGTAAGATAGTTATGAGGAGCTGAAAATTTCAACTTCGGTAATTTCAACTTCAACTATTAGATGGATTCCTCATCTACAAACTTGGTTGATATTTCACCCTCCCTACAACATATCACTCACCGGCTCATATCCAATCAAAATTAATACAGTTACGGTGTTTATAAAATAACAAAGTCTAAGCGCTTATTTATATACCTGTATTTATATACAGGATAGGCAAAAAGTCCATCTTTATGTTTCACAAAATCGTAAACAAATCGAAAAATAATCCATTTTATAACGGTTCTTGGAGTAAGCATTCATTTCACGCCCATGTATTTTTAATGGAAAAAATAACGCATAAAATCCTTGATATTTGCCTCTATAAATCGTTATTTATAGGCCGATATGCTTACAACAATTCAATCATAAGATTTCAAATTCAAGAAATGTGTGGCAAGTCTGAAAATATATTAAGTTATTATTTTCCTTTTTCTAATGACTCTTTTATATATTAATCATGAAACGGCGTCGATTGCTTTGTGAAAAGTTTCAAAAAATATGAAAAATGCAAAAGGTTCTTTGACGCTTGCAGGGCTAAAAGTCTTGTTGAGAGAATTCTTAGAAAGAAATTGGAATTCTAGAGAATCGTAAGCATTCCAGGTGACCTCGTTAAACGGAATCTCTTTCTTCTATTGTGGTATTCAAAATGGGTGTAATAATATATACAGAAACAGCAACTGAGACTAGTAACATACATAAAGCTGCAAAAAGTTTGTGTTTACTGGACTACTCGGTGCTACATATTCGTCATGGAATCCAGAATCTATATATTACAATTTGCAGCTGTTCCATGAACTTTTACTAGCGGATACCGAACAAAAGAAATTTTTGTTAAGGGGGCTTTGTTCAAAATAGCAGAAGAATTGAAATAGCTTCTTGACATCTTGTGGACAGATGAAGGGGTTTTTTCACGCTTAATAGAGATGCAACAATCAAAATTATCACATCTGAGTGACGTTTTGTCCCCTTGAGTACACGGAGAAACCAATTAATTCCCCTAATGTAACGGATGATGTGGCTAAGGTTGATGTGGATTCTTTTGTCTAAGGTTCTAATTTTTTGAAAGACAGTACCCAGTAAATGGATGTAAAACTTGCACAGTTATTGTAGAGCGCTACGTAATTCTTCTGCGCAAGCATGTGGCTCCGTTTGTGAAAGAAAAAGGAGGACTTTCTACAAAATCTTTTATGCTGGGTGGGGAAACAAGTCACTTTGCAAATCAAGACTTATGGGAACACAGCATCAATAGCAGACCCTGCAAATTCCTGTGGTCCCCTCGGTCGGTGGATTTGACTCCGACAATCATCTGGTTGTGGGAATATTAGAAATGGCAGATATAACGAACACGACCTTCAACTTTGTTGGAACTGGAAGATGCGATTCGCCGTGTGGTGTTGTCCGTGCACCCGAACATACTGCTTTTTGCTGACGTTTTTGACTCGTCTGCAATGTATTGTAATTTGTGTTGGATGTAACTTCGAACGCTTGTTTTGGAAATAAAAATGTTAACATTAGTTCTTAATTCTCTATGTTATTCTTAATTCGTCTATATCAGTGCTTCCTACCGGCGATTTTCTTTATTAATTATTTTTCATGCAAACCCGCTCCAGTGTGAAGAATGATTACTCGACAAATCGTTTTTCAATTGGATAATGTTTCGATTTTTTTATGATTTTTTGAAATGTCTATGGACTTTTTGTCCACCTGTTATATAACCTTCTAAAAGAAGGATGGTTTCGGAATCTAGTGACCATAATCGGAAAAACAGTAAAGAAATTTTCCTGAAGTCGTGCTATGAAAACGATGGCCGTAAGTAGTCTTCCTATAGGGAACCTACCTAACAGCAGTTTGGTTCATTACTGAAGTATTTGGACTTCGTAAGGGCTACATACAACTAACGATTAAAATTAGGTTTCCTTTTTTTTAATGAAAAAGAAATTCGTAGTGATGCTTTAAGAGGTTATCTTAAGCGTGTTCAAGACACCAGGCTCATAGAAATAAAAAAAAACTTTAGTGATCTTTTCTCGACGAGAAACTAAGTTAATCTTCAAAGTTTTTCACAATAAACTCTTCTTCTTGTCAGCTTATGATATCGTTAATTAATTCTTGTTCTGCTTTCATCTGCCAACCTCAAAGTATTGTGAATAACTTATAGACACAAAGTGATTTATTTATTCGACAATTGCAGTATCTAGGAATATGCTGAAAAAATGCCTAATCTCAGTGACTGTAAATGATAAAATATTTTAATGAAAAAGAGAAACAATTTAGAATAAAAATATTCTCATAAGTGAGAATTTTTTGTTTAAATGAGTTAATTTTACAAGATTTAACGTTCATAGGAACAAATTCTGAAATCCTTCGGACTAGAAGTAATATATTATTTATGTCTTTCCTACAATACACAACGACGCAAATTCGGAGAATTGCTTGTTTCAGAAGACAAAACATCATGAATTGGAATTCATACAAGTCTTAATATTCAATCAACGATTTTAGGTAGTTTCTATAAAATATTAATTTAGGGAAATCACTAACTACATTATTGAGATGCTAGTCTGAAATATGAACGTCAGATCTGACAGGAGTTTGCATATTAGGAATTTCTATGTCATCGCTTGTTCATGGATTGCTAAAATGTATCGAGCAAAAAGGAGGTATATTTTGGTTGAGCTATGTATCCTAATTTTCCGAAGCTTAAGATTCTTTCTTTTCATTGACTTCTACACTATTTCCACATCAATTATGATTATATTCATCTAGACAGTTCGAATTAACCCTACTCTGTATGCTTATTTTATTTTCAAATGGAAGTATGGAAATCTACGGGAGGTTCGAAAATATTCCGACAAAATTGCTTTAAAAAATCATGCTTTATTAAAAATTAAAACTCATTAAGATGAAATAAATAAAATAGAAAAAATGGAAGAGAACACGAATGGCGAACTTTTTCAAAGAGCCACTCGCCATCGGAGTTCTAATATGGATAAATTTTCTGTCGAGGGAATGACTATATAGTCAAATAATATTCCCTCTGTGGATAATGCAAAGTTTAATTTTTGATATCTCTTGTTTAATTATTTCACTTGTACTTGTTGTTCAAGTTTATAACAAACACCTGGGAGGACAAATATTCTGATTTGTTTCATAGTAAACAATTACGAAACGCCTTAGAGTAGAGGACTAATATTTTGTATCCCCACTTTTTCGGCTTCAACTGTCAATACTGTTTCATGTAGTGGCCTTCTTTAATTCTACATATCTGTTCATCAATTGAATGTACTTCCTGCCTAGGAAATTGCCAACAAATGTTAGTTTATTAAGTATTAGAGCGTAGATAAATGCAGTGAGCTAGCACATACATTCAAATGTTCGAATTTCAAAATCACATACATAAAACTTTTTTTTATAAAACAATTTTTTTAAGTTAAGAAACATTTAATAAAGCAACTCGAACCTTGTTTGCGTTCTGTAAGTTATTTCACAAACAGAAAAAATAATTTTTCATTTACAGAGATATAACCCAAGGCAGATATCAAAAATAGAATATTTTTTGGTTGAAAATAACACTTAACGCCAGTTGAAAGAAAGTCTTTGAATCAAAACTGAATGATTATCTAATTATCTTATAATATTATACTTCCGTGCGCTCGAAAGTTAAGCTAAGTGTCCAATTTTGCCGATTTTGTTGGTTTTATGGTACTTGCATTATCCCGACTGCATCTTTGGGTGGCCAAAGTGTCGTAACTGTAGGTAAAATAGAACCAGTGGCGACTCGTCCATACGAGTTGCAGCCCCCCCTGAGATTATTTTAAAAGATTGTATTTTCGTTTTCATTCTAATTGGCTTACTTTCCCACTTTGAGAATTCAGTGATCAAAGAAAATTGCAAAAAAGTAATAAAAAATGTAAAAAGAAGACGGAAAATCAATCAAGAATTAAGAGAGAGACAGACCAGAGCTGCATCAAGTTTTGCCCCTCCTACGGATTCGATATCAATGCAAAGAGCAACGCGAAGCTGGAGAAAAGAAACCCTTTCTCCGCTTGAAATTGCATTGATTTGAGCTGCATTGTTTTCAACTCTGATCTGGCGCGACTTCCTCATTTGGCTCTTTTTAGCTTTTTCTCAGTAGTTCAATCGTTAAGACGTCCTTTAAAATCCAGTTCTGAAGGAGTTGTAATTTTTTGCTTCTTTATGGTTTTTTCGGGTGCTGATTACGATTCTGAGGTTTGCCAACAATAATTTTTGTTGGAATTTTAGTTATAGCCAAAAAACACGAAAAAATTTTTTCTCCAGTTCTTTTGCTTATAACTCAAAAACTATCAACTTTTAGTATATCATCATTATATACTAAAATAATCAGCACAAAATTTCCTACAACTTAGGTATATAAAACTTTTTCAGCCCTGCTTGTTTTTGAGCTGACGAGCCGCCACTGAATAGAACGAAAGGATAACTGCTCTCGAAAAATAAACCGCACATTGCAATACATTGTAACTTCTTTTGTCTCTCGTGTAAAATGCTAAAATTTGTTACTCAATATAGTTTACCTCTGATACACTGAGTTTTAAGGCATAAATATCATTAATGCAAATATACATTATCATGCAGCGTTGTAACCGCAAGCAATTCCAATGAAGTTTTACGTTAAAATCTTACTAAAATAAGTAAAATGCAATAATGTAGATCGTGGCTAGTAAAACTGAAAATACAAATGTAAATTACTGACGAATTAGTATAGTAACCAATCGTTTTGAAAGTATTGACTTGTTGAAAGTTTTAATAAAATTGCTTAACAACACATTTTTTTTGGTTTCTTCGTTTATTGTTATATTGCCTCACCATCTGTTCCACCATCGAATCTGATATTAAGTAATAATCAAAATTTTGACTTTTTCTTACAGTTGCATTTTTATTAACCGAATGTAAAAATTCATTAAAATTTAAATCGTATGTGCTTATACGTTATGTGGGTCACCAGCTGAATGCCAGTAGATGTCTCTGTCATCGCCTTAAACATCAGAGCATCAAATTGCGTAGAAGATACAACGGACGGAGTTCAACAACGCGTCACAAAGGCTAAAACGACGAATCGTGATTTGCCATCCGATAGAACTAATTATTAATTGCACATGCCTTTAATTGTAAATACTTCATAAATCCTGTAATAATATAACGGTCTTTAGTATAGTGTTGTAATTAGTTAAAAGTATCGAGTAATTTATTTCCATGGAATCAACACTAAGTCTGAGGACCGTCCACAATTATGCAATTTACTTTAAAAATGTTCGTGGTAATAGGTTCATGAACATTCTGTACCGTGCTATGCTTTATTACGGATTCTATAAAAGAATAGTTTGATACAATATCCCCATAGTATTTTTAAAATTTTCAACACTGATTTTTTCCTTATTTTGTTAGGACATTGAAATAATAAAACATCAGTCTGAAATATTTTTTGAAGCCCAATAAAGTGAGAAAATATAAATATTTCATATAACTGTCTGTGACATTCATTGCAGTTTTGCTCTCTGTTAGCTTGAGATATTCCTTTACTTTTTAAAATTCAAGCGTGTTATGCAGAAATTTATCGTCCCATCCACTTATTCTTTTATTTCTTACGAATATTTCCTAGAAATAAATCTCTTCGGAATTTCTATGATTTTTCGATTGAACGGAGATCAAACAGATCTAAGATCTTTATTTTTAAAATAACATAGAATGCAGGTATTTATTTCAATTTCATTTTCTTTCATGGTGTGGCATCATGTATAAAAATGAAGTCATTTCTGTACAATTCCCCCATGCAAGGGAGATGAATTTCTTGAAGATATTTTTCGGCACTTTTCTAGAGGTTTGAAAAGAGTGCAAATGTGACATCGTGAGGCTTTCCTTTATATGCCTGCTACTATAACCCGAAATTGAAGTAAATTGTTTGAACAACATCTGTCTCAACTCTCACAGAGGAAAATGTCAGAAATAAACAATTTTTAATGAGCAAAAATTTTATTCGTTCAATCTAACAAACAAAATGCTAAATAAGTCTAAAATCGAAATGTCAAAAGATTTGGAGTCTTCGGAATATGTGGACCTATTACGAAGAGTTAAGATAAATATAAAGTTACATATTTTGAGGTTTTAAAATTTTCCAGAAATATTACATGTATTTAACTATAAGTTATAGTCAGCTGACAGCATCCCCAATTCGAAGGAGTTATAAAATTATCAATCAACTACCATTTTGCTGAATTAGTTTTTACAGACTAGATTACTGAAACAACGTAGATCGGGATTTCCGATCCAAAATTAAATTTCTAATCCGTTGCAAAAAAATTAATCAAACAATGCAATAATTAATTTTGCCGAAATGTAGCCTAACACATTTTTGTCAAATATTATGCAACATCTTTATCTTAAAACTAGCATTTTGGAGTTGATTCCTAATTGCTTTACTTAGTCCATTTTATAATTAATTGCTTACTTTAGTCCATTTTATCTAACCAATTGGCACTTAAAATTTCCTACAAACTTATAAGTAGTAACAACTTTATACAAAGAGAAAATAAGTTTGCGTAAAACCAAACTTTTAATCTTTCACCTTATTTAGCAAATTCTTTACTACATACAGTTTTCATTGAGATAAATAAAAGTAAGTTTTAACCAATTTAAAAATTTGCCCCTGCTTCTTGCGAATAATATTTCAATTCACCTGCAATATTGATATTGATTTCATATCATTTTATTTTGTAGGCTGTTGGTTAAAGTGCCAGAACGTATCATTTAACCATTATCCTTCGCTTTATAATCTTTTTTGCATAAGGAAATAAGTAATGAAAGTAAAAGAATAGATAAAATGGATAAAAATTAGAGGAAAAACTGGGAGTAATTACTGACAAAAAATTATATTTGATATTTCAAGTCTTTGTTTCCAAATTAACAATGCTATATCAATTTAGAAAACTTTTTGTTAGAATTTAAATCAATTTTAAGTTAACTTTGTTCATTTTTATTTGCACCTCATATTTTATAAAATATAGTTTGCTGCACAAAAGATTTTGATCAAATTTTCGCTAAATTATATGGGTATGAAATTAAATAATAATTTCAAGTTAGAAAGAATTTGTGACGTTTCTTGCGAAATAATTAGAATCCATTGCTTAGCAGAACGTTCAAGGTCTAAAATTCGTATATAAATAAATTATCCACTCTTTTGTTCAAAAGTATGAAACGGCAGAAAATTATTATTTATAGAATAAATTTTTGTTTTAAAGCCACAGTCATGAATAATTAGTAAATACTTTTTTACAAAATCAAAGTGCATTGTGTTTGCAGTTTTTATGAAATTAAAAATACGAAATTTAATACAATTTTCGAAAGTTATTTACTTCAAATTTATTTAAATTTCAGATACGGATTTTAACCATAATATTGGTCGTTTCATTATTTTAACCATATTTTTTTCAAAAACGTTGTAAATATTCTCAATCAAGTAATGCAAACTAATTTTAATTACTGTTTTTGAAAACCTGAAAGTTAAGAATATGGTATCCATTATAGTATTCTATCACATGTAATCATAGGCTGTTTCATAACAAAATTTCTCATGAGTTTTTTGCTTCTGTGTCTCTTGAAATATTACTCTCCAATGTGAAGTAATTGAAAAATATTTATTTTCACAGGATTAAGCTTTATCGTTTTTGCAGTTTTTATGTAAGTGCACATAAGAGCTCTGATACCACGATTTTCTAAAGAAAATCGGTATTGCTTTAACATTATATAGGCATATCATTAAGGCATTAGGAATATTAAATAGGCATTTTCTCCATTATAATAAATCTTCAATCGTAGCAAAAATAAATTTCTTTCTGAAAATAGTAAATATTGTTAAACTCTAAGAAATTTGCACTACCTTCTGATGACTGAAAGTTAAGAGTCTGATACCTATAATAATTTCCATCAAAGGTCTATTAGGATACCCATTAGCTAATTCATAACCATTACGAGTGAATTTCCTGCCACTCTGTTCTTTTTATATTTTGCGAACTCAGGTGAAATATTGCACAAATAATTTTTCTTGCCAAAAGGGAGGTATTGTTTATGTTGTTTTCCTATAAATATATGCAAGCACTTTGGTAACAGCATTACTGCATACTCTAGCTGAATTTTAAATGCATACTTTTACCATCATATTAAAACTTTCGCCATATAAAATGTAATTTTTTCAGAAGAGGCTGAATGTCGTTAATCTCTGAAAGCCAGTAATTTTAACTATTCTTTTTCAATACTCGAACGTTAAGAACTCCGAGGGCCATTAACATTTACTCCTCCAGAAGTCTATTACAGGTAACCATTAGCTGATTTATAATAATTTCCGATGTATTTCCGGCCTCTCTGTCATTTCTAATATTTCGCGACCCAGGTGAAATGGCGTGACACGCTCTAATACGTAGAACCGAACTTAACATTCTAATTTTGTTCAGAAACACAATGACGTTTCCACTTTCGGGAATATAGCGTTATAAGGTATAGTACGTGACCTCGAAATAAATAAGTACTTATGCCCTTTGTGTCACACTGTGCTTGTCTATAAAACCTCGCAGGAAAGGCGTTTTCGCTAATGCTAATGAATTCGCGTGTCGTGACACATGCCTCCACCTTCGAGGCGTGAATCACTACGGACACGTGATAGATGGATTGGTGACACACAATTCCTTCCCCCAATGAAGAATAAATAAAAAACGGTCGGAGAAGGAAAGGTAAGTTACCTCCCCTCCCCCCCCCTCCAAGCTATCCATTAGCCTAGTGTGCGGCTCCCAGGAAAAGAGGGTGGACCAAGCAAATTAAATTTTTATGCCTGTCGTAGCAGGGGGATTTGCAACAACCGTTACTGCACAGATTGGATGACGGAAATTTCGCGGATAGTGGGTAGACTTATTCAATGAGAGTGGACTGATTACCCGCAGATGGCAAAGGGTCCTTTCCTTCTTTGGTAATTCAATGCCTAAGACTGCTTTTTAAGGTATTTAAATTTTAAATCTTGTGGGAGAAGGTCTACCCACAGTGGGAAATTATTCATGAAGAGAAAAGGTTGGGTCATTGTCCACGAGAAGCTGGCGATCCACCTCAGAACACGTTTTTTTCTTTTTTTTGTAAATTATAAGATTTATTTCAGGATAAAGACTTTCATTGTAATTAACTCATGCTTTACGACTTAAAATATTTTTTCCCAGTACGTTTGATTGAATTCATGAGTTGGGGAGGTCTTTCCTACAATAATAGTAAATTTTTTTTAGATATTGACAAAACAAGAAAGACCGATTGTCATAAAAATCAGGTAAAACATTATGAATTGAGAAAACGTCTGCTTTATTTGATGAGTTGGTGTAATGAATAGAACATATTTCCGATTATCTCAAAACGATATATGCTTCATAGTATGATTGACAATTTTAGAAAAACTGATTTCAAAGGTTATATGTAGGTACAAAAGTGATCAAAATAAATATGCTGATTAACAAGGATGAAAGTCAACAATAATATTAATTAATTATTAGAAGGAATTGGCTAGGAAAATTTTTAAATCTATTGGTTATAATTACTAAGCTAAAAAGAATATATGAGAAGAATATTTTTCCATTTTGAGCAAAATGTAGATAATTTTAATCCAGTTATTGGTCAAATCTTGTTTTGTATTTGAACTTTTTCAAAGAGGTCTAACAGAGTAATGATACAGAAAGCGGCAACAGAGTGAAGAAAAGTGTTACAAATGTAGCAATTTTACACTCGAATCTTCGTATACTGAACAAAATCATTGTTTGTATTATAGGAAATTAACTTTTACTCCAGAAAATATTTCGAAATAATGCATGTTTTGCAATAATCAAAATAGAACAAATGTATTACAATTAGAGAAAAATCATAGTTTACAATAGCTTAGAATTAATAAAAAAATATGGTTTCCAATATTTTAACATAAATAAGGAATCATATATCAGAGTAAATAGTTTTAAATTGATAAAAATAAAAGTTTCAAACTAGGAAGAATCATACTTTGCAACAGTTCCGGCTTTACTTTCGTATACATGGTAAGTACTAACTTAAAAGATTTGTTTATCTTCCTGAACATGATATAAGTCGACATTTTAAGTAACAGTTTAATTTTCACGATTTAAAAGAAAGTTAAATCTAAGACACATTAACCTAAACTGTTGTCCGGAAGCCAAATAAAGCAAAATTAACAGTTTTGAAAAATTAAGTGCATTTAAGATGTTTAGAGAAACACGTTTTTTCTGAAAGTGTAAAGCTATATTCCCATAGGATTTGTAAATGCACTTTGAGAAAGTTTGGTGCAAAATTTTTTTGATTTTTTTCTTCGATCACCAATAATAAATATCTTGCACATAAATTTATCGATACATAAATAGATAAAAAGCTTTTATGGTGTCCAGGGAATCATTTAGGAAGCTTTCATAAACCGTCATCTCCACTTTGAGTTAAAAGGCACTTCTAATCAAAACGCAAGCGCCCAGTAATTGTGTCGTGCCAAAATAACAGATCCTGTGTCATCAGTTTTCTTGGAAGAAAACTCAGCACATCCACAGTGTGAAGTTTCACACATACTCATAACAATATCCATTCTTATTTATTTTCTTGAAAGAGAAGCGAAAATTGACGTTAGGGTTACATAAGCTCTGGAGAAAATAAAAATATATGAAAATACAAACTCTGTCACGAGCGTCAATCTTACGCACATATTTGATCACGAACACGGGATTTCAATCGGGAAAGATTTTTTTTCCTCTCATGGAAGTTAGAATCAGTCCTCGCAAAGTGTTCTAAAAACATCACGTGAAAGGATATTAGCTTCTTCAAATTTTGACGGACGGCTTACAGAAAATGGATGTTCGGAAAGAATGTCGATCACTAAGTTCGCTTTTCTTTCTTCTTTATTATTCTTTCTATGAAGAGCATGTTTCCAAAACAGAGAACGACGGTAGAATATGTTTTTCCTTCGTAGACCTG